>CM071644.1:22657181-22885167 GCA_036419045.1 Scirpophaga incertulas
TGTCTTCCAAATTTATTTTAGGTTGGGATTCTTACAGGGTTTTATAATAACACATCTTTTACAATCCCGTTGTCGCCTATAACATATATTGCAAGGTATCGTACCAAAAACCTATGAAATTCGTGCTCGCTCTATCCCAAATCTCAATTTACTGCGCAAACTGCTACTTTTGATGACATTCAGCAATTTTCTTTTCCGACTTAGCATCTTCTTTTGAATCGATGTATACGCCAAGGCACACGATATGAGCCTGTCGCCTCTCTTAATCCGTTAAACTGAGTTCTCTTCGATTTCTGGGGAGCAGACCTAGCTCGTAGAATTTGTAAATCATGTTGAAGTCGATGACGATTCTCATAAAACTTACGACAAATCAGATTCCATTGGCAAAAAAATCGGGTGGGGCTGTGCTGGGGCACGTTGGCTTTAACGTGAAACGCCTATGTTAGGGAAATCACTTTTAAAAGTAAAATATTGAAATAAAAAAAAAACAAGATTGACGGTGTTTAAGTATTTTAATAAAAAACTCAATGTCACAACCGAGCTGACTATATAAGTGAAATATTCACAAAACAAAATTAAAAAAGTCAGAGTACCAATTCTTACTAATATTATTGTTTAGTCTTGCGCTTACTAAACAGTAATACAACTGTGCAGCAGTAACTTCTATGGTAGAAGGTCCGTGATTTGCGAAAATATAAAAAATAAAAAATGGCGTTCATGTAACGGTGTTTAATTCGTAAGTGAGCAATTTTTTTTTGACGGATCATTTTGCGAATATCATCTGTGATAGTTGTAATAGTTTTAAATTGAACGATCCACAGGAGGCACTACTGGTATCGATCTGGATACGCTTTGGCCAAACAATTATTAAATCGGAAAGTTAGTTTGTTTGTTTGTTTTGTTCCGCTTTCAAGCCGTAACTACTGAACCTTTTTAAATTTGCAGACGTAAAGATAAAAGTCCGGATTAATAATAGGGTAATTTATCCTGGAATAAAATGACTTTCCCGAGGAAAAACAAAAATATTGTTTGCTTGATGAATGGTTTGTAGATGGGCGCTGTGTGTCGTTTAAAAAAAGGTACAAAACGGAGCGACGAATTGACGTGATTTTTTACGTGAGATAGTGAAGGGATGGAGAATAAGCTGGCCTATTTATCCCGGAAAAATCATCAGATCCCACGGAATGCACAATAAAGGCTTCGCTCAGGCCACTGCACAGATTTTCATGCGGTTTCAATAAATAGAGTGATTCTTGAACAAGGTTTTGCGGTATATTTTATCTCGGAAAAACGGATAGTCCCACGGGAAGCGCGATAAAACCTTCGCGCCATAAACCGACTTCCGCACATATGTAGCCGTGGGCAAAAGCTATGACCCTTAACCTTCTATAAAACCAATCCTGAATCCACGCGGGTGAAGCCGCGGGCAGAAAGCTAGTGTAGAATAAATTTTGATTGGATTTTAAATGAACTGCGCAATTCCTGCTGCTAGTTTCCGTCACCGTTCTACGCGACACAACATTCATCCTCATCACCTAGACGCTTGGCAGTCCACCACACTGCGTTTTTCCAGGAATTTTCTGCCACACACTACTAAACTGTGAAATGAATTGTCGCCTGCAGTATTTCCGAACCGATGCGATATCGACACCTTCAAAAAAAACATATTCTCATTTAAGAGGTCACGCATTTGTGACTCTTCTGGTGTTGTGGGTGTCTATGGGCAGTGGTTATCGCTTACCAATCTTACCATCAGGTGATCCGTTTGCTCGTTTGCTGCCCTATCCTATATAAAAAAAAAATAAACAACAATGAAGATTAGTCAAAAAGAAATACGTCATCATAAAAACGGCATATGGCCCATGTCTTTTCTGAATTTTGAATCAGTGGAGTGTAAATTGATATAAATAAAAAATATAGCATCACAGCTGTTATACGTCTCCACCGATGGACATGAGCCACTCGAGGACGGAGGAGGAAGTCAGTGGGGATTCTTGCACCTTTGAATTTCTTCGCAGACGTATGAAGGTTGCTTCGCTGGTCAACGAATTGGTCGTCGAACATGCGATCCGATTTGTAAGCCTGTGCCGAGACCACAGCGTTGGCAACGCTCCCAATATGTATTAGAGTGACGTTACCCAAATATTCGCAACAGCAGTGTCGCTTCGACGCATCAGGCTCGCGTGCCTCTTAGTTGTTTTCAACACTGCAGTGGTTACTGCAGAGTACGAATACCGTATTACCAGTCAATTTGGTGAAGGAACTCCAGAGGCCGTTAGCGGGGTGACTGTGGGTTGTGTTAGTTTCGGGATATTCCTTCTACTTAAATAATGCTAGGAGGCAGTATAGATAGCAACACGTAAGTCTTTACCTGTCGATATTGAGACAATTTTTAGTCACTTGTATTGAAAGCTTGTAATAGATACCTTTATGATTGTAACGTCTACAAACGTCTAACTATTCTCGAAATTATGAAATTATGAAATGCGTCTATTTAAGTTATGTAGGGTTTATTGAAAATAATAAAGAATTTACATTAATTATTAAGTGGGACTTTTGTTTTTGAAAAACTAGCAACACTAACATTATTTAAAAAAAATGTGGGTATTTTGGAAGGGAATAAAAAAGAACGCTTGACCAATGCAACGGCATTCTGATTCTCGCCGCCGAACGATAAAGTTGTGTTCAGAGTTATTAAAGTATTCAGAATATAAGTATCTGTCAACCTGTATTCCTGAGTTTTATTATAGTTATAACTATGCTCTTGCAACTAAACGTCGAAATTTACAGTCTATTTAATGTTATGCATATGGAGGTATTAAATATATCTAGATAATCTGGAAGGATTGCCCTAGAAAAGTGTTTACCTGTGGCAACTTGTATATAATGTACACACAGAGATTATCTATATACAATAGCGTCAATAATAAGTTATTGAATCAAGTTCTATTGATTAAAATCTAAGCATCTTCATTATTTCAGAAAGCATTGACCTTGTAATATATTTTTTAAATTAGTGTCTGTTAGCAGAGTTTTAAAAATAAAGCTTAATGCTGAGTTATAGGAAGTTACAAATTTCTACACGAACAATCCTTCAATTTTTTTTAAGCTTGAACGTTAGAACGGCAAGTTTACTTTTATTTCATGTATTTATATGGTAATAATATTGAAAAATTTTAATATGTATTATGTGTTGTTAATAATATCAACACCTTCTCGAAACAACGGCTTAATTATTTAAAGCACTGGAATACTAGCGTGACTTTTATGACTTGCACTCTTCCCGACTGACTGAACACTGATCCCAACCAAGTCATGTCTAATTATTACACCTTTTAAAATCTGTGCAACTGTGTTCCGCCACGTGGCTCACTGTACTGCCATCTGTTGGATAATGTCACAAACAGAAAAGAGACAGTAGTCAATCCGCAATCTATCATCATGGTATAACCTCAAACATGGGAAGTAGAATTGCATATTTACATTACAATGACTGCATATAATAATTACCGAATACCAAATATATTTATTTGATTAAAATACGTTACTGAGGACAGTCTCTGTCTTATATTACAGGTAGGGTGAACTGTTCTTTATTGGAGGACAAAAATATATTCAACATTTGCCGCAAGTAGTGTGTTATTGTTCCTTCTAGCTCACGTTCAATTGTGAACACGATTTCACTCGAGCTAGAAGGAACATGTTCCTTCTATATCTCGTTCAATCGTGAACACAATTGAATGTGATATAGAAGTAACAATAAAACATATGGTATTAGATTCAATTCAGGTCTGAATCGGTTGTAAAACATATCGCTATTTAATGCAGATAATGACGATGTACGATTGCAATTATTTGCTATCATCAAATTATTTGTTTTCGAGGAAGATGGTTAGGTAAGTTATGGTCAGCAAATTCGGAAAATGCTTGCCGCGTTCCATGTGCTGTCGCAACACTTGTTTTGTATATTGCATTATTTGAATATTGCAATTAATAATATAGATTTGTTTAACTAACACTTGTTGCGAAAACAGATTGTCTTAGACGATTGGTATGTCCAAAAAATGATGGCGTCAGACAGGTTGAGTAAAAATTCGGTTATCTTTTTTTATGCAAATCACACCCTGGGAAGCGAAGTGATAAAGCAAGATGCACTTTCTAACCCGACACAAAATCTGTACAGTTACAGAAGTTTTACAAAGCGATAATGTATAATTTCAATAGTCTTATCGCAAAAGTGATATCTTCTGGCCAACTTTTTAACAGAGAACAAAGTGTTCAAATGAATTGAACGCAACTGCGAACTGGTGAAGTACATAAAGTGATGTTAATAACGAGATTAAGTGGGAATTGCTTATATTTGAATACAGCTCACACATGGCTTTACATGATTATAACTGAACTTTTATCAGGATTGTTTGATATCTGTCTATAATAATTTCGAATAGGTAAAACTGATAATTTATTTTATCAATTAGATACCTAGGTACTTTCTAATACAATCCTAAATCTAAAAAATGTTACATTTACGGTTTTTCTAGTCTTAACCTACTAGTATTAGCGCACGACCAGTCAAACGTTATGATGAAATTATATTTTAATATTACTGCTCTTGCGCTAAATATTTACAGTAAATATTTAATCAATGCTAAATAAGCAAATTTTGTAAAATCTTAACTTTATTTGATATTATATACAGTTATAACTTGTTGTTCGTGACAAGCAGTCCATACTGTAATTTTATTGTAAGTATCATTCTCTTTTTATGTCTCTTTTAAGGTCATAATTATTGATATCAACTTATGCATTTTATAACCTATTACAGATAATGTCAAACTCGTCGGATATTTTATTTTCACAATATGCACAAGATCCATTCGAAGGCCTCACGCAAGAAATTCAAAATATATATGTCGGGAAGAACAAACTAATGAATCAAGAACGGGAGAGAGAAAAAGAAGACAACGGAATGTCCTTCAGTCCACCAGAAAAAGAGCTCGAAAATCTATAAAATCATATGTGGTCACTAAAGATCAGAAAGGCATGAAATTGATTAAAATAATCGTCTTGGACTTAGTGAACGATTCTCCAAGTTCATCAAATAGCTGCTCTGACGTTGTTGATGTGGAAGATAACGTAGTGTTGAGTGCTCAGTATGTGGTGCAGGAACCGATGGATGAAATTATGGACCTTACGGAAACCGTTATAAGAAAAATATCTAAAAAACTTTGTGGTGATAACTTCTAGACAATATAAAAATGTTTATGTGTTCTAAAATGTTTTCCTAATAAAATATATTTTCAAGTAGTAAGGTTTATTCTTTTTGCGGTTGCAGACATAATAAAATCAACTTTAATAATACATCATATTTTATTTAAAAAAATTCTTACCATCACATATAAATTTTAAAAACATATTTTTTACTAAATTTATAATCGATTCAAAAATCATATAATGTGTATCCGTTTAACGTACACCATTTTTTAATACACAATGAATTTCTTAACGCACATCTTTTTTTATGAGTTAAGCAATGGAACATATTATTACTATACAAATCATTTAACGTATTTAAATTTGGTATACCTGTATAACTTATGTCTATAATATTATTATGACCACATAAATCTTCTACCCATTTAACTTTTTCATTGCCTTTTACAATAATTTTCCTGTCTTTTAAGAAACATTTAATAATTCTGCTAAATTCTCTATAATCTATATGTCCTTCAGACCATTGATAACCTCTGTTTCTTTCTATCCATCGTACACGTTTTTTTTCTTCATCAGTTAGTGTAGAAAATGGATAAGGAGGTTTAATTAAAAATACATTGGTAAACTCTAAAGTTACTATAACAAATTCTTTTACTATGAACTCATTTTTTCTATTTTTAAATCCTTGCAAATCTACGATTATTGTACCGTTGTTCATGATTCTTACAATATTGCTTAAAGGCTTATATTCAAATAAGCAATCGTTCAGAATCAAACAATATGCAGCCGTTTGGTCTGGTATTTCTTTTATTTTTCAAATTAATAACTCATATCTCACCTAATAGTTTCGCGAGTGACCTTTCTCTTTGTCTTGGGCTTTTGTGCTGGCTCGAAGATTTCTTGCTCGGAGTCAGACCTGAAAAGTTAAATTTCATAATATGTTAGTCTCCTAGCTAACACTGATCAGCAAACAGCATACTACTATCACGCGAAATTGTTAAGTACTTCAAACTATTTAATTAATGGTGAACTCTCAGCATACTTTAATAAAAACCAGGCGCGGTGTGAGCTTTCATCCTTATGTTGTTGACATTCCTCCCATTCGCACGAAGCGATTTGCTTCCACATTCATTATGCGAACAGCTAAGGAGTGGAACTCTTTGCCGGGGTCTGTTTTCCCCGATCAGTATAGTCTAGATATCTTCAAAGCCAGAGTAAACAAGCATCTTCTAGGCGAGCGTGTTCCACCTTACACCTCATCATCGCTTTCCATCAGGCGTGATTGAGGTCAAACGCCCAGCCTATTAAACATAAAAAAAAAAAATAGTTAATGTAGCATTATCTCATAAAAACTTCACTAACAATTATAAGACATAATAACTACTATGACAACAACATTTTATAAACGTTACCTTGTTTTATCTCGCGATGTTGATATGCGATATCGCGATGTATTGCCGGTGTTGGGTTTGGTCTTCTAAACTGTTTGGATTTCAAACTCGGAGTCAGAACTGAAAGTGAATGCAAATTGAAACATGAAAATCACGTTTCTATATACACCTCGAGCGAGACAATACACACTTAGGCCCGTATTAATAATCGTATCTAAGTTTGAGATCGATCTCATGTAGCTGTTTTTGACAGATGTTCCTTACTTTTAAACGTCAAACCAGCTACTTGAGATCGATCTTAAGCTTGAATTGCGTTTATTAATACGGGCCTTAGGTACACTGATCCCTCATTGTAAATGTGAGGAAAATAGTAATTACAACCAACTATCAGTATGCTTCTTAATGTACTTACATAATGAACACTCACAAGTAAAGTACGGTCGAAGATCTGGGAGCTGGTGCTGGCTGAGGAGGATTCTCGATCAGAATGTTGGCACAGCTGTAGCTAGTTCCTTGCTTCGGAGCACTTTGAAGAACAGAATGAACCACTGCTCGAAAATCGCGCGTTATATAGGAATTTTTTGAAAATTCAACAATTTTTGTCAGGGTTGTCACAAATGCAATTGTCGATTTTTGAAACCTGAATATGTAAGGACAGGTCACAAAACAATTAGTATGAATATATATTTATATCCAAATAGGAATCAATCTATATAAAAATTAAATGCCGGTCAACAGGTCTTAACTTTAAATCTAATACAAATATAGCAATACGAAGTGATGAGCTGCTGTTGTTGTTGACTGTATCTCGAAAAATTACCTGAATGTTGTTTTACTGAAACTACGTCAGTGAAAAACGTAATTATGTCGTATAAAAATAGTAGTTTATAAGTATTTTGTTTCTATTATTTTGTATAAGTTTGATATTTCTATAACGTCGTATAATGTCATCAATAAATTAAATATATGTATGTCTATCCGTTACCCTAGATTCAATAACACAAGCCTTACAGAGCTTACTTTGGGCTAAGCTAATTGGTGTGAGTGGTCGACATATTTATTTATTTATTTATACCTAAATGTTTTACATGTTAGTAGTTACTCCTAATGCTAAATAACAAAAATTGAAGTGTCTGTAATGTCAAAATAACTGGATTTTACTAAATGTACATGAATGTATACCAATAATAAAAATCACATTTTTAATAAAGTTTGTTTGTCTGTCTGATTGTTCTCGCTAATCTCCAAAACCAGTGAATTGATTAAACGAGACTTACAAGAATAGGTAGCTAATTCTATAAGGGATAACATAGATTTCTTTTTCCTTTCACTTTTTTGCCTTTTTCATGTGGACGAAGTCGCAGACACATCTAGTCATTCACCAAAATCTTGTTGTCAATATCTCACTAATCTTACTTGTCACTCGTGACAACCCTATCGAGAGATGCATGCTAGATAGTTTTCGCCGCTGTGCTGTCTCAGCCGTGTGCAGTAACCTTCGTAATTCCGTAAATGACATGATATTGCTTAATAAACTCAATTTTCTTGGTAAAAACTTCCCATTCGATATTTAAATAATTGTGTTGTAATGAAACAAAATTATTAGATTTCGAAATTATGTGAATAAGATATATAATATAAACAAGTATTTTACCAAGAGGGCATTTGTCCCTAAATAATTTTAAAAAAATGCAGTAATATCCTTATAACGGTATTTTAATTAACTTTACAGTGTTTTTAAAATTTTTATATTTATTTATGTTTCAGTGTTATAAAACAAACTAAAAACTAATAATGAAAACATTATAGCCAATAATACATCAACCCACCATAAACATTTAATTTGGGTCTTCGTTTATGAATATAAAATAGATTTATTGATTGAAAATTAGTTGCTAAGTTTATTATTGTATAAATGACCAACTGCCTATACCTAGCTAAAATGTGCATACGCTCATCATCCTGATAGTTATTTCTTTACGTGTTTTATGTTAAACCTTATATTTGATTAAAAACAGTAAGTAGGCATGACTCCTACTCGGTGGATAGGCGACCTGCTTAAAGTTGAAGGAAGGAAAGGATTCATAGGGAGGCCTATGTTATCTAAGCATGCAGAAGACTTCTAATGGTTATTGAGGATGTTGATAATTAATTCTAATTGTCCATATCCATTTATCAATATTGCAATTAATAATATAGATTTGTTTAACTAACACTTGTTGCGAAAACAGATTGTCTTAGACGATTGGTATGTCCAAAAATGATGGCGTCAGACAGGTTGAGTAAAAATTCCTCATTCAAAAAAGATGTTTTGGAATGGTTATCTTTTTTTATGCAAATCACACCCTGGGAAGCGAAGTGATAAAGCAAGATGCACTTTCTAACCCGACACAAAATCTGTACAGTTACAGAAGTTTTACAAAGCGATAATGTATAATTTCAATAGTCTTATCGCAAAAGTGATATCTTCTGGCCAACTTTTTAACAGAGAACAAAGTGTTCAAATGAATTGAACGCAACTGCGAACTGGTGAAGTACATAAAGTGATGTTAATAACGAGATTAAGTGGGTATTGCTTATATTTGAATACAGCTCACACATGGCTTTACATGATTATAACTGAACTTTTATCAGGATTGTTTGATATCTGTCTATAATAATTTCGAATAGGTAAAACTGATATTTTATTTTATCAATTAGATACCTAGGTACTTTCTAAATCCTAAATCTAAAACAATCCTAAATCTAAAAAATGTTACATTTACGGTTTTTCTAGTCTTAACCTACTAGTATTAGCGCACGACCAGTCAAACGTTATGATGAAATTATATTTTAATATTACACGTGTGTTCCTTCCGATAAGTTTTTAATAAAATAAATGCGAATTTATAAATGCGAATGTAACTCTGTCTGTCTGTCTGTTACGCTTTCCCGCTTAAACCTCGCAACCGATTTTGATGAATTTGGTACAGACAATCTTTAGACCCTGAGACAGAACATAGGCTAAGGCTAGGGTAGGCTAGGGGTAGAAGGGTTGAAATAGAGGTTAAAAGTTTGTATGAGATTTCTTAGTTTTAAAAGATAAAACCATGAAACTTTATATTTCCGCACTTGATAAGAAATCATTAAACATCTGTTGTAGCATTTTTGAGATTTCGACAAGCTAGGAGGTAAAATAAGGGTTGAAAGTTAGTATGTAAGTTCGTCAAATATCACGTCATAAAAATAGTTTGTGTAAAAAATGGTGTACGTTAAACGGATACACATTATATGATTTTGAATCGATTATAAATTTAGTAAAAAATATGTTTTAAAATTTATATGTGATGGTAAGATTTTTTAAATAAAATATGATGTATTATTAAAGTTGATTTTATTATGTCTGCAACCGCAAAAAGAATAAACCTTACTACTTGAAAATATATTTTATTAGGAAAACATTTTAGAACACATAAACATTTTTTATATTGTCTAGAAGTTATCACCACAAAGTTTTTTAGATATTTTTTCTTATAACGGTTTCCGTAAGGTCCATAATTTCATCCATCGGTTCCTGCACCACATACTGAGCACTCAACACTACGTTATCTTCCACACATCAACAACGTCAGAGCAGCTATTTGATGAACTTGGAGAATCGTTCACTAAGTCAAGACGATTATTTTAATCAATTTCATGCCTTTCTGATCTTTAGTGACCACATATGATTTTATAGATTTTCAAGCTCTTTTTCTGGTGGACTGAAGGACATTCCGTTGTCTTCTTTTTCTCTCTCCCGTTCTTGATTCATTAGTTTGTTTCCCGACATATTATATTTTGAATTTCTTGCGTGAGGCCTTCGAATGGATCTTGTTGCATATTGTGAAAATAAAATATCCGACGAGTTTGACATTATCTGTAATAGGTTATAAAATGCATAAGTTGATATCAATAATTATTATGACCTTAAAAGAGACATAAAAAAGAGAATGATACTTACAATAAAATTACAGTATGGACTGCTTGTCACGAACAACAAGTTATAACTGTATATAATATCAAATAAAGTTAAGATTTTACAAAATTTGCTTATTTAGCATTGATTAAATATTTACTGTAAATATTTAGCGCAAGAGCAGTAATATTAAAATATAATTTCATCATAACGTTTGACTGGTCGTGCGCTAATACTAGTAGGTTAAGACTAGAAAAACCGTAAATGTAACATTTTTTAGATTTAGGATTGTATTAGAAAGTACCTAGGTATCTAATTGATAAAATAAATTATCAGTTTTACCTATTCGAAATTATTATAGACAGATATCAAACAATCCTGATAAAAGTTCAGTTATAATCATGTAAAGCCATGTGTGAGCTGTATTCAAATATAAGCAATACCCACTTAATCTCGTTATTAACATCACTTTATGTACTTCACCAGTTCGCAGTTGCGTTCAATTCATTTGAACACTTTGTTCTCTGTTAAAAAGTTGGCCAGAAGATATCACTTTTGCGATAAGACTATTGAAATTATACATTATCGCTTTGTAAAACTTCTGTAACTGTACAGATTTTGTGTCGGGTTAGAAAGTGCATCTTGCTTTATCACTTCGCTTCCCAGGGTGTGATTTGCATAAAAAAAGATAACCGAATTTTTTACTCAACCTGTCTGACGCCATCATTTTTGGACATACAATCGTCTAAGACAATCTGTTTTCGCAACAAGTGTTAGTTAAACAAATCTATATTATTAATTGCAATATTCAAATAATGCAATATACAAAACAAGTGTTGCGACAGCACATGGAACGCGGCAAGCATTTTCCGAATTTGCTGACCATAACTTACCTAACCATCTTCCTCGAAAACAAATAATTTGATGATAGCAAATAATTGCAATCGTACATCGTTCATATCTGCATTAAATAGCGATATGTTTTACAACCGATTCAGACCTGAATTGAATCTAATACCATATGTTTATTGTTACTTCTATATCACATTCAATTGTGTTCACGATTGAACGAGAGTATAGAAGGAACATGTTCCTTCTAGCTCGAGTGAAATCGTGTTCACAATTGAACGTGAGCTAGAAGGAACAATAACACACTACTGCCGCAGACCTCCATAATAGTAGACCATTCGACAATTTGCCATTTCAATATTAGTTAGTTATCTTACTTTATATACAGCACTAGCGAATGCAATGAAAAAATGGTTATGGTAGGTTATCCTAAGATATAGATATATACCATCGCGGACTTTTTGTGGACTTTTGTAAGTTGTATAATACTGTAGTACATAATTTTGACCAATCTCGTAGGGTTTAGCCAGCGTTTGCAATATAAGCGCAAAAAAGTAAGTTGATTTACGACATCACATTTGTTGACGCAGGTTCGAGAAATGACGAATGCTACGGATTTTATATCTTGTTTATTACAAATCACCTTTTATACAGTATTAATGAAAGTTAAATAAAATGGAGTAGGTATGCACTATGGCGTGCTAAGCTTGACAGCGGCCTTCCGCGCCGGCTGTCGCTCGAGGAATGGGGCGAGTGAAGTGCGCGCGTAGAGCAAATTGGAGCCTGTACGTTGTTCACGTCGCATTTTTATGACCCGCACGATGACGCGTTAACAACATTAGAAATCTCAAAAATTGTCAGTGTTCCACTACTACATTGTGCGCGTTTTATACATATAAATCTTTCTCTTGAATATACCTATTTATTAAAGAAAACCGCATTAAAATCTGTTGCGTAGTTTTAAAGATTTAAGCATACATAGCTACATACATACATACAGACACCGGAAGCGACTTTTGTTTATACTATGTAGTGATGATATGCAACAGAACTAAGTATTGTCCACCCAGGGTCGAGTCATAAAACTCTTAGCTATTATCTCACCTGATAATAAATGAGGTTAAGTTTGGTGTTGTCGTTTTAGAGAGTGGAGAAGGGAGCAAAGGCCGGGGGTCCTCAGATACGACACTCGATCTTAAGGGCAACACCTGAGGACGCCCATCGCTGAGGTTTTTAGTGGCTAGGCCTCCCCCTTCTGGGAAGGAGAGCCCCACATAACCGCCGGCTCTCTGCCAGCCGGGGTATGCAATTGAATGCATTTTTGCTCAGCGTAATAACAAAAATAAAAACAAGATTGACGTGTTTTTTAAGTATTTTAATAAAAAACTCAGTGTCACAACAGCGAGCTGACTATATAAGTGAAATATTCACACCACATTTTTGTTTCTAATGGCCGTTTTCACCAACTATGTCTTAGCTTAGGCGACTCCTAAGAGACATGCTGTCTCACTCTTTTCAGTTAATATAAAAAGTGACAGCATGTCACTTAGGAGTCACCTAAGCTAAGACAAGGTTGGTGAAAACGGCCATAAGACTAATAGTTTTTTAATTATTAAGGTACGATGATACAGACCTTTTCGTTACGGTCCACTTTTTAAACCTGGTACCCGTATATTTCGGCGCCATATTAAAGACGTTTCACGTCAAAAAAAAAAAAAAGGGTAGCACAATTTTTGTTTGTATGCTCGAATTTCCACCACATCAGACATGATATTCTGTTGAGACACACTAGAATGAACCATAATTGTTATAAATGTTTATTTTAATCCCAACTTATATTATAAATGCGAAAGTAACTCTGTCTGTCTGTTACGCTTTCCCGCTTAAACCTCGTAACTGATTTTGATGAATTTGAGTACAGACAATCTTTAGACCCTGAGACAGAACATAGGCTTTTTACTACTACTTTTTATTTCGAAAATAAGGGATGAAGCGGTTGATATAGAGGTTGAAAGTTTGTATGGGATTTCTTAATTTTAAAAGATAAAACCATGAAACTTTATATTTAAAAATTAATAATAAATTATTAAACATTTGTTCTAGCATTTTTGAAATTTTACCGTGGGAGAGCTATGCTTCGGCACGAATTGGGCCGGTCGACCGGAGTGATACCACGGCCTCACAGAAAACCGGTGTAAAATAGCGCTTGCGCTGTGTTTCGCCGAGTGAGTGAGGGTACCGGAGGCCCAACCCCCCTTATTCCCCTAATTCCCTTTTAAAGGGTCAGCAACGCATCTGTGACTCCTCTGGTGTTGCGGGTGTCCATGGGCAACGGTTATCGCTTACCATCAGGTGATCCGTTTGCTCGTTTGCTGCCCTATCCTATGACAAAAAAATCGACCAGCAAGGGGGTGAAATAAGGTTTGAAAGTTACTATTGCAAGTTCGTCAAATATCACGTCATAAGAAACAAAAAATCGTTTGTTCTAGCATTTTTGAAATTATTCCAGTGTGGGGATGAAATAGGGGTTCAATTGAAGATAAGACCATGAATCTTGGTACCTTAGACATAAGGGACCAGAATTGACGAAAACTGATTTCTCGCGGGCGAAGCCGCGGGCGGAAGCTAGTACATAATATATGCAAGCAGAGCGATAAGTACATAAAATAAGTGTTTAATTATATTCCGCACACCCGAATATATTTACAGGAACCTCATAATTCGACTCTCCATGAATTTCCCAGTACCGTCTCAGAGGTAGCTGGGCGACGCTCCTCAAATTAACCCTTATTACGTTTACCTTAGGAACAAAATTAGTGGGAGCACTATCCTGAATTTTCCACAAACAATATTAACCCTACAGTACTCCAAGTAATTTGCGAAAAACCCGCTTTTAAAATAAATTATTCATTGCGACGAAACGCCGAAGCCTCGTATTCATTTCATTTCGGAATCTGAATTTCTACTTTTCTCCTTCGCCTTTTTTTACATCGTTCCACCTTTAATTTTTAATAAGGATTCCGATTATAACAGTTGCGTGAGGAAGGCCTAAGAATGAAACCTTAGTACGATATAATTTTTAAAATATAACACACTTGATAAAAACTGTTTGTATATATTATTATATAAATTTATATACTACATATATTCATATATACTAAGACAAGTATATAACTCAATGATATATATGATAAGTAGAGATCGGATAATCGGATGCATATTTCCCTAAAGTTAATTTTTGGCTTACAAATTATGGAAGCGGCTTTTTAAAATACATTTTGTTAAATAAAAATCCCGGGAAAATACGGGACTGCAAATTTAACGTAGTGATATTGTTTGAAAATTACTAAATTAGCACGTGGTATTTATTTTCAAAAGACCGAGACTCCGGGTTCATTTATACAACTATGCATACGTATTTACATGATGTTTAGTTTCAGTTCCCCGTGCGATTTATGAATGTACGATTTATTGTATGAAGAGTGTTATAGGAAAGTAGTGAGCTAGTTTGACTAACAATACCTATTCACAAATCACACGGGGAACTGAAACTAACCTTCATGTAACGTCGTTTTTAAGCTCATATTACCGACTAGTTTTGCATTACCAAAATGTTCTACAGTATCGGAATTCCGGGATTTTTATTTATGGAATAAAATAAAAAGACAGTTCCATACTTTGTCAAAAACTAAATTAGGCAAATAAATAAGCATCCGGCTATCCAATTCCGCAATCCGGGATTTTTATTTAACAAAACAATAAAAAGCCGTTTCCATACTTTGTCTTAAACTAACTTTAGGTAAATATGCATCCGATTATCCGATCTCTAATGATAAGTAATTATTATTCCCAAAAAGTAAAACTGATCCACTGCTTAAGTCAGGTACTTATTGAATATTAATAAAGAATTTCAATTACATTATCGACAAACAGACAAAACTAAAATTAATTTATAAATGAAATTAAAAATAAATCTCGCTTTAAAGCGATTTCACATCATTTTTTCCAGGATAAAACCGTTAATTAAGTGCCTTGTAATATATCTACCAATAATTTCCAATTTTATTATCTGGCTATTAAGTCTCGCACGATGTGAGGCGTTCATTTTACCGGTATAAAGTGCACAGTGTTGTAAAAAAAATGTTTTTTATTGGAGTTTGAATTTCTACTTCTCTCCTTCGCCTTTGGAAAGATGTAAGTTTTTCCACCTTTAATTTTTAACAAGGATTACGATTAAAACAGTTGGATCAAGGTCTAGTGAATGAGTTCGCCAGAAATTCTCCATATCTTCAAATTTTAATTTCAATTATCTGCTCTCTGCTCTGCTCTCTGCTCTCTCTCTCTCTCTCTCTCTCTCTGGTGCTTGCGACTTCGTCTACGCAGGATTAGTATTTCAAGTAGCATATATTAGTGTAACGTATATCTTTATAAATTGTAACCTATTTCATTTCATTAAAATCCATTCATTAGTTTTTACGTGAAAGAGTAACGAACATGGACATTTTTATTGTCTTTTTTAAATATTGATATATTTCTGATTGCTTTTTATTTTGTCTTTTTAGAAAATATATCCATCATATTAGAATTATCCATATTAGAAAAATATACCATTTTTTCAAAAACAAGAAGTACTTTCTCTTCCATGTATATACATTTTGGAGATATGTAAGTTTGTCCGGAAATATGCTGAGTTTTACACAAATCAAAACGATCTACAATTAAAATATTCACTAAAACCTAGAACGAATTTAAAAATCCCTACTGCACGCCTTAATTTATGTTCATCTAGCACACATAACGCATCTGTAAAGATTTATAATAAACTCCCTGAAAACTTAAAACTTGAAAAAAATAATATACAATTCATAAAACTGTTGAAAAAATTTTTAATAAATAAATGCTACTATAGTGTACAAGAATATATTAATGATAAAATATAACAATGATACAATTTAATTGAATAATGTATAATAATAATAATATATAATATAATATATAAAATACTTATTCATTTTAATTGGTATAAAACGCCGTCCTCTCTATAAAATTGCGATACCCGACAGGGTCCATAATCTGTACACATAAATTATTGTAAACACCTTTTGTTAACATTATGGTTGCAATAAACATTTGAATTGAAAAAAACAATTGAATTGAATATCCGACCGACTAAATTCAGTCCGAGCCTTGGTAATGGGAGCTCTAAGGCTTGGATGGGACCATGAATAAAGCACAAATGCTCGTATTTATTACACAAACTACCCACATAGGGTTCCAAACCCAGGACTTAAGAGATGGCGACACTAACCATGGCGACAGCTGACGATACGAACCACTTGACCACATATGTTAAAATCTTAATCTTAGAGTAGAACCCGCGGTCCTTATATACCGCACAGATATGTTTCATTTTATTTTATTTTATTATGAACTAGCGACCCGCCCCGGCTTCGCACGGGTGCAGTGAAAAAATGGTTATGGTGGGTTATCCCTTAGAGATAGACATATACCATCGCTGACTTTTTTGTGGATTTTTGTAAGTTGTACAATACTGTAGTACATTATTTTGGTCTATCTCGTAGGGTTCAGCCAGCGTTTGCAATATAAGCGCAAAAAAACGTTCTTATTTACGACATCACATTAGAAACCTTTAAATTTATCAGTGTTTCTCTATTATATTATGCATTTATCATACATACAAACCTTCCTTAAGAATCACTCTATCTATTAAGAAAAACCGCGTCAAAATCCGTTGCGTAGTTTTAAAGATCTAAGCATACATACGGACATACAGCGAAAGCGACTTTGTTTTATACTATGTATTGATAGTTATTCAGGATTCTCTACTTCCCCCGTTGAAAAAACAATGAGTTGAGAGAATAATTGAGTTGTTCAGAGTAAATAATATTGCATATATGTGCAACGAAGGAAATATAAATATTAATTTATTGTAGCAGAATATTATATGTCACGATATGAATATGGCTGACTGTACTACGTAGCTGTTAGAGCAAAACTCGCAGCTATCGGAGAATATCAACGACTTTAGTTTCAATCCGGCCATAAAGTAACCTCGCCGTAAAGATTAGCTCGGGACTTTGAATATTTCATAAAACTTCAGCACGAGCGCCAAATGAAACGGAATAACTGCATGTGGCTTGGGCGTTGAACTTAAAAATCATTTTTTCATTGTACAGTTAGCTGGGTGTATATATGTGACATAAAGAGTGAATAACTTTAAATGAATTTTAAATAAAATAAGTCTTAAAGATTTTTACTGTTTTTCCCCATTAAGTTGTATTTTTTTTTGTGAAATAATATTTACGATTTTCAGAGTTTTCCCTTTACTTGTGCTACATGATATTGCTTCTTGACAAATTTCATGATTGTAGGTCAACGGAAAGTAACCTATAAGTTTTAGTTTTAGTTTTAGTTTTTGTATATAGAAACTATTATAAATTCAATAAAAACAGTGATCTACATAATGTGAATACTAGAAACAAAAATAAACTTGCCGTTCCAATGTTCAGACTCCATTAAACTAGCTGTTCGTTCTTGGGAAATGTATATCTATGTTTAACAAACTTCCGCAAAGTGTCATTGATTTGCCTTTGTATAAATTTAAAATCCATATCAAAAAGACACTCATGAGTAAAGGTTATTATAAAGTAAGTGACTATCTAAATGATCACACTATTTGGGAATAGGGACACTATTCATAGAGCCATGTTTGGTAACAACATTATTTATAATATTGTATTATTTTTATATGTGTATGTAAACATACATACGACTGTAATCGTATTAGGTATGATTGTATCTTATATTATATTGTATTTTTATATTATATTATTATAATTATTAACATTGAAAGAGGAGATAAAAAATAGACCTTCCGAGTTTCTTGCCTGTTCTTCTCGAGAAGGCTCTCCAATTTCCGAACAGGTGTCGAGTCAATATTTTTATTTATTTTTTTTCCTTATTCGTACGTACGGACAAGGTTTTTGTTTTTTTTTTAAGCTTTTTTTTTTGTTTTGATTGTTGACGTCATTAAGTGCCTGTAAAGGTCTATGTTGAATAAAGATTATTTTGATTTTGATTTTTGATTTTGATATCCTTGCAAATGTCAAAATATGCAATATAAATGAAACATAAACGGCCATATCTTTTTATTGCGTTGATTTAGAAATTTGATTTTTTCAGTGCTTTGAGAAATAAGAGACCTGATTATGTAGTATTAATTTCAGTTTGATATCTCGACGCATTTCTGAGAAAAAGGGGTTTGACCGACGGAAGAACGGGTGGACGGACAAGAAAGTGATCCTATAAGGTTCCGTTTTTACCTTTGGAGGTACGGACCCTAAAAAATAGATCGGAACTGTCATCTTCTTGCTTTACCTCTACCAAGAACTTCTATCGTTTTTTTTGTTGTCGATAAATATTTGATCTGTGGTAAACTATGTTTATGGCAACTTGTCTTTATCGCCCATTCGAAAGTTTAATAAATCATCACCACACTAAGATTCTTCGCATGCATATCGCAAGGTCTCCCGCTGTAGACTTGTGAAACAAAGAATCTTTGACGTGCAGAAGTGAATTGCTTTGATTAAGTTATCATATAGCTATAATGTATGTAGCTACATATATTTTCATAATAAAAATGTAACTGAGAGAAAGATTTTTTTTACTTCAAATATAATCCCAAGTGGCCAGAATACATTTTACAAATTTTAAAAATAATACAAAATTGTTGGTAGTTGTTGGCAAATGTAGATAATTCACATATTTACCGAAATCCATGGCGTAAGCGACATATAAAAAATAATAAAAAAAGCAGGCAACATAAAACTAAACACGAAGGTCATTAACAGTGATCAACCTCAATGGATCGTCCATAAACGTTGGCATGTCCCATTATGAAAATGAGCCGCTACTTAGTCTTTACAACCATCGATGTTTTACGGCCAGCCACCGCCCATACTGATAACAACCTGTAGCCTTACCACCAGCTCTTACTACTACTTGTGGACAGAGACACAGCTATCTCAAATGTACTATCGTCTCGCTCCTCCGAATGATAAAACGTAATTTTATGCGATGATAGTATACGATCCCATACACGACACACGAACGCTTATAAAATCGACATTATAATGAATAATTTTAAAAGGTGGTGAAGAATTATGTTTCGACACGCCCGAATTTGTACTTACTCGAAAAGGCATTTTCAGTATATTCGAAACAATCTATAGACCAACTTTAAGTTAAAAATACGACTGCAATTAAAATTTACCCAATTGGCACAGATAGAAATAATATTTAACCAACGACAAATTAACCTTTACGGTTAATTGGGAACGCAGCCTTAACAAGAAACAAAGTTACGAATACCCAGGCATGTAGATACAACTGAAAATTTTATAAATTATGTAATTAATTTACATATAATTGTAATTATTCATGGCGATAATTCTACGTAACCTTAATATTAATGAACAGAGTAAATTAACTGACCTTTGAAACAATACCGTAGAACATTTCCATCAATCAGTGATAAAAAAGGCTTCGATGAAAGGGTATATTCTATTAATGCAAAAATGTTTTAAATTTGAAGTCTTTTAAAGTTTTGTCATATTAATAATACTATTTTAAGAAGCAATGGTAACCACACAACTCTCTTCTTATTTGACATATCTAAAGCATTTTGACTTTATGTTACATAAACAACTTACATCAAAATTAGAAATCTATGGTACTCGTATAGCCTTAAGCTGACTCATGACGTAACCTATTAACAGAATACAGTATATTGAAGTTTACAAATTGAAATTAAAAGTCAGCAAATTTGGAGTTCCACAAGGGAGTATACTAGGTCCATTCCTAGTTTTATTAATGATCTACCAGACTGCTAAACAAAAAAAAAAACAGTATTTACTGATGACACGTAAATAATTGTGACAACGATAAAATTATATTTGAACACAAAATGACGTAATAAAACCTTAAGACAATAATAATTGGTTCAAAACATAATAATCTTAAAACAAACATTAAACCGTCATGTTTTAATAACTATGATAATCTAAATCGTGATGTTAATATAAAGTATTAAAATAAAATAATAAATTTAAAAACAAATTAAAGTAAATGCAATTCCTTAAATTGCGCAAATACAATCGTAATGTAATGCACATTGTGAAACATAACTTTAAGAACTTTAATATCGTTAATAGTTTGAGTCGTTTCATGGCATATGCTAAAAATATATTACCTATAAGTTTTTTAAAAATGATAAATACAGTCTCTATAGCCTGTGTCGAGTTAGACATATTGACAATTATGTTGCAGTCTTCAGAACAGCCGCGGGGCAAGCCTTAAAGTCAACAATTCCCAAGACTCGTTACGCTGTATTTACGATAATTCCGGCCGAACGTGACTTATCTCGACGACTTTGATTCTGTTCGTTTATGATAATTTCTTCATTAAGTCGGCTCAATCTTGTTTCATAACTAGTATTATACTTATTCTCCAATGGTATGATTTTCGCTTCAAATAACCAATGACATTAATACTAAAGCTACGAGAAAAGTATAGAAGAATTAATATATTTTCTTATCAGTTCAGATAATTTTTACTAATATTATAAATTCAACAGATTTTAAAGCCGAAAATGGCTGTAAATATACCACAATAAGTTCCTATACCACAGTATATATTGCTATTTTGTACCATAGAATCTGTAGTTACATCAGCATCTCCCTGATCTTATCAACCGAGTTATGTAAATCGGCGTGATTAAGTTCCTTCTTCCATTTGATTCTAAAACACTTCTTTATCTAATCTTATCGAACAACTCTTATTTTCATCATCTCACTCACCATCAGCGTTAATTGCCTCCACCTCGCTTTTTTCTTCACGCAATCTCTCTACATATTATGAGAACTTTTCTTTTTCATATCCTCTTTAAGCTCATTCTTCTGCTTCTTCTCTGTCACTGATGCTATTTTCAAACTTTCTATATAAAATCAACCCTAATCTTATTCATTTTTGTTTTGCAACACATAGACTTTTCGTGCGTCTCCTTCACAGAGGATAGTCACAACTTTCACCTTTAGTAATTTATTAGTATTAATATATCTAGTAAGACAGTAGTCGTACCTTCGAACTGAACACAACAGTACAAGCTGTTTAGTTAGAAAGAGGTACATGAAAAGATAATCCTGGTATAGAGTCTCTGGTAACAAAAATTCTAGACCAACCTCTGCCGTTTACAATTTAATGCCACTTACCCAACAAGTTACAGCATTCACGACCAAATGACGCAGCGATATCCCAAAAACCAGGCCATAACTCAGTCAGTGGGCCGCGACAGCACGACCGACCAGTTTAATACGTGCCCTGAACAGCTGCCTCGCTAAATTTAAAGTTGCAATTTACTCTGTCATCTGATAAGCTGCAGTTTTTTAAACTGGAATGGGATGCAGGGGATTTAGAGGATAATAAATATTTGTTGCGTCTATTATTATTGGGTAACTGCTGAAATAATAAAGAACTCCAGAGATTTGCTACGATCGATTTACTGAAGATTTTAATCAATATACAATCATTAATAAGTTCAAAAGGCAATACTTTCTTCGTCAGCAGCGGGTCATTTGTGACGTTATCGCTGTAGTTGCACGCTGACCGGAATTTCGCTTTCGGTATAACGTCAGGCGCTTTTCGCCCGAACACATCTCATTGTAATTGACTACAAAGAAACTGTGTCCATAAAGTTCATTCTTTTATATTAAGAATATTGGTCGCCATATGGTAAAGTATCACCATAGCCTATGGAAGCTCGCAACATCACTCACGAGTTTCGGAACTTCATTTTAATACTATAATACCCTTTCGGCGAGTAATGGAAACCTTACACATTCCCAGGAACACAACTTCGATTTGCTATACTGAAGTCTTCTGTGAGCGGTCTTTCTATAGAGGCTGTAAGTAGAGAGTTCTCTAGAGCAGAGCAGAGTAGAGATCCGTCATCGACCTCAATCACACTAACACTAGCTGGAGTGCTATCTTTCCATATAGGGGCAGATCACACCAGTGGATATGGCAAACTCTGACTTGGGCAATCTGTCATATAGTTATTGGGTACTTGACAATGATACTCCTGGATTAGCGGTGGTAATCTCAGTCATCTACAAGAAAAGTACTTACTGTGGCTGATTCATGCAAAGTTGTCAAAGTTGAGTATAAATCTTGCTTCCAAGGTTGGTCATCCTAATGCTGTCATTTAACCCTTCTAAATTCTTACTCTTATATCGAGTTACAGTTGTTGCTACTTTTTTAAGCAACATAGCAAACATGCAATTTGCTAACTAGTCTGTAATTACTACTCGGTTGAACTAAACAAATCGTATAGTTAAAGCGCAGGTAAATAAAGACAACAGAGCACCTCACCAAGTTAATTATGTTTCTTTATATTTCTTGCATTTAATGTATTAGTTGAACAATATAATAAATGTGTGCCCGTGATAGTGAAATCGTGACGATATGCAAAATTGCCTATTTAATTGTTTTTTATTTATCAAAATTTTATGTAGATAATTTAAGAAAATCTAAAATTATGAATAAGCCTTTCAATCTATAATTGATAAAGCTCAGAAGGTTTTTTTTGAGAAGCTGTTGAGTTTGATAAACGTATTGTATATATTTTCAAAAATCAATAAATGTACATATCAATTATTTTAAAATAAAGTTGGAAAACAGTATTTATTCAGAGGTTTTGAATTTATCCCTTTTGCATTTATGAATAAATAGAGTTAAAATAAAATTGTGTTTTTGTCTGTTTGTCTTTTGTTTATCTGTATTCTGGTTTAATATCTGTAGACATACTCCGTTAAAAATGGAAAACCATACACAAAAAATATCCCAATGTAACAAAAATCAATACGAAATAGAGAAAAAAAAAACTATATTTTACCCGGCCCAGAAAAGCACCTTAAACTTCAAAATTTAATATCAAAAGTAATTAGCGCTTTCATCTAAAGTAGCACAGCTCATAAAATAGGTTTAATTATAATCTACGTGATACCAAATAGCTCCTGAAATATTCCTTCGCAAAAAATCGTAAGCTTTCGCCTCGAAATTTAAGCGCATTTTAGCGCACCCCTCCCTATCCGTGCTCGCCGATGCAGTAAAAAGCTACTATAATAATAAATAACAATTCGCCAACGATTAACGGGAACTTTCTCTCTCTGGATTGAGCGGGCCGAAGTTACCTAAAATAAATAGTTAAGGTACAGAGGTGAGGCTAAAAATACAGTTTAACCGAAATTTTATACGGGGATAATTTGAGACCAGAAAAAATACATAAAATAATTTTCATTGCAGAAAATGATTTATGTCCAATTCGATATAACTAAATCCAAATAACACCTTAACGGATTCTACGATAATTTGTGATACAAGTAAAGAACGTGAGATATTTTTCATCACGGAAAAGTAACGCCATTTATCTTAAAATTATCATGAGTCCTAGTTACTACAAAAATATGGTTGATAGCGAAACAATCACAAAAATAATATACAAATAATGAATTTATATTTACTCTGAATAATATATTAGTTTCTTTTTTTTGAAAAGAGAGTTTAACTAGTTTTATAATTTTTAAGTACTTACACATAAAAATATTTCTTACTCTAACTTGTGTTATGGGATCTAGGGTAACGGATAGATATAAATCTATACTAATATTATAAAGAAGTAAAGTTTGTGTGTTTGTATATTTGTTAAATTGTAAGGGGTAATCTCGGATCTACTGAACCGATTTTAAAAATTCTTTTCACCAATAGAAAGCCACATTATTGCTGAGTGTCATAGGTTATATAAAAAAACCGAAAAAATAAAAAGGCTTTTACGTGGTAGCCCGTTTTGCAAAGTGAATCGGAGAAAAAACGCGGTCGAATGAAAGCGTTTCTTACGAATGCTGCCTTAACTATGAAAGATATATTTTTGCGTTCTAGAGAAAAAATGTGGAGCTTGAAAATGCCTACAAAAAAGTCAACGACAGCATATGTCTAACTTTTATATTTACATACATACATACACTCACGCCTTTTTCCCACGGGGGTAGCAGAGATTACGTCCTTCCACTTGCTACGGTCCTTACATATCTCTTTCGCTTCATCTACTTTCATAACATTCCTCATACATGCTCGACGATTGCGGGTACTTCTGACCTGGCCTTTTTTGAGGACACTTTCGATTTGTTCGAAATATGTTCGCCTAGGTCTTCCTCGTCCCGTGTCTCCACTCCCGTCTCTTTTATATTTAAACTAGCTTTCTGCCCGCGGCTTCGCCCGCGTGGATTTCGGGATTGGGTGTATAGAGGGTTAAGGGTCATAGCTTTTGCCCACGGCTACATATACGCGGAAGTCGGTTTATGGTGTGCGAAGATTTTTATCGCGCTTCCCGTGGGACTATCCGTTTTTCCGAGATAAAAAATGCCGCAAAACTCCTCAAGAATCACTCTATCTATTTATGAAAACCGCATAAAAATCTGTGCACAGTAGTTTTTGAGCGAAGCCTTTATTGCGCATCCCGTGGGATCTGTCGATTTTTCCGGGGATAAAAAGTAGCCTATGTTACTCGGGGAGAATGTAGCTTTCAAAGGTGAAAGAATTTTTGAAATCGGTCCAGTAGTTTAAGCGTGAAGAGGTAACAAACAAACAAACAAACACACTTTCGCATTTATAATATTAGTTGGGATTACAAAAAGTATATTTTTTAACATTAGCATAGACAATTTAATTTTTTATATTAATAAAATAATTCAAATCATTAGGTCATATTTATTTGTCATATATTACCAAAAATGATGAATCTTTATGAAAATATAAGTAAACTCATCGTCTAAGTGTGAAGGCCAAACCAGCGGACGGCGCGCGATGGCTCGTGCTCGCTTCGGGGATTATTCATATTATGCCCAACGAAGTGGGCACGGGTCAGCTAGTATATTATAAGTTTATAAATATTTTTCTTAGAATTTTTTTATTTATTTATCAAGAGATAAGAAACAGTTACAATAAATAAAGTATAATTTAGTTTTCTATATCTATGCATGCTAATCTGCAACCAACAACGCTATCCACAAATACAATAGTGCGCTTGACATCGTCACTACACAATCACATATATATATATATATACATACACCATAAACAACAACCAATTTGTTTAGTTTTTATGTTTGAAATTAAATTATATATATAAACATATAAGTAAACAACTTTGAATTAATTAATATTAAATAGTTTATGCTTTGTACTGTAACTTCTTGATGGAACTCCATATTATGATCTTAATCAACCACTACTTTTCACTAGTTCCACTACTATTATAGTAGTGGAACTAGTGAAAAGTAGTGGTTGATTAAGATCATAATTAATATTAATTACGTATGTACATATGATTAGATGTTATTGTTTGTATTATCATGTAATATTCTTAACAATTTTAATTTAAATTTGCGTTTTGACAAATTGAATACATCTACAGATACAAACATAGAATTATAATATTTCAAAATGCGATTTAGAGGACAGCGCAATCCAGTGTTTGTACGACAAACACTGATTCACACTTATATTATAAAGATTTATATTTTTGTATGTAACGAATAAACTCTGAAAGTACTGGACCGATTATAATAATTCTGTTCTGATTAGAAAGCTACATTATCACTAGAGATCGGATAATCGGATGCATATTTACCTAAAGTTAGTTTAAGACAAAGTATGGAAACGGCTTTTTATTGTTTTGTTAAATAAAAATCCCGGGATTGCGGAATTGGATAGCCGGATGTTTATTTATTTACCTAATTTAGTTTTTGACAAAGTATGGAACTGTCTTTTTATTTTATTTCCATAAATAAAAATCCCGGAATTCCGGTAGTAGACCATACTTACGCCCGGGCACCATTTCTGTTTTTTTATTCAATTATTTAATTGATTATTGTTTTAGTCAAACTAGCTCACTACTTTCGTGTAACACTCTTCATGTAATAAATCGTACATTCATAAATCGCACGGGGAACGGGAACTAAACTTCATGTAAATACGTATGCATAGTTGTATAAATGAACCCGGAGTCTCGGTCTTTTGAAAATAAATACCACGTGCTAATTTAGTAATTTTCAAACAATATCACTACGTTAAATTTGCAGTCCCGTATTTTCCCGGGATTTTTATTTAACAAAATGTATTTTAAAAAGCCGCTTCCATAATTTGTGAGCCAAAAATTAACTTTAGGTAAATATGCATCCGATTATCCGATCTCTAATTATCACTGAGTAACATAGGCTATATTTAGTACTAGATTACTATAGAAATCTTTAGAAATTCTTATTAAAACCAACCGAAGGTGTAAAAAAATTAGCTATAAAATGTCTTTCATCGCATACGCTGCGAAGAGTAATGTATACCCGTACGGCCCGGGTCGGCCCGGGATGGGCAATAAATATTAGCAAATAAATTGCAAAATAAATAGCAAATATATATCAACAACCATTCTTCACACAAACCTTTGGCCTCAACGAGACCTCAGAGATAGCGACACAATGAAATCTGTATAATAACTACTCGGCTACATACTCATCAAACTGTTTGTCAAAATACTAGCGCGGTCACATACATCGAGCGCTTTGTGGGCAAGCAATAACAATTGAGGCCGCGAGAACCAGTGGACAAAATGGCGCATTGTTTGCGGCTGGGAGTCACTGTTGATTCACATGCATTCAACTCTGTGGGATGCAACTTTGGAGTACTAACTTTCAAACTTTCGTGTTGCATAATCAATATAAATGTATGACGGGAATTAACACGATATTGTTACGTACAGAATTTTATTGCCTGACGTTTCGACCAGGTTAAACCGGCCGTGGTCGCAGGCGTACGTTTTTTTTTTTTCATTTATTTACCATATAAAGAATCTTACAATCATTTTACATAAATCAATGCATACAAAAAACCACAGAGGTTTATACGCTTATGCAATCGATTTTAAACTTAAATACTTGCTTAGTTTATTAATTCGGTAATTAGTAATTCGGTACGTAACAATATCGTGTTAATTCCCGTCATACATTTATAACTTTGGAGTAATTAAATAACTCGATGAAATTATTATATATTGTATATAATAATTTCATCTTACCGGTACTTCCTTCCGAGGCAACGACTGCTATTATACAAATCGCAAGTCAGGCCCCATATGGAGTACTGCTGTCACCTGTGGGCGGGAGCACCTCGATACCAACTTGATCCTTTTGATTCGGTCCAAAGACGCGCTGAGCGTATCGTTGACGATCCCATACTCACATGCGGTATTGAGCCCTTAAGTCTGAGAAGAGACTGTGCCTCTTTGTGTGTTTTCTATCGCTTATACAACGGGTTGTGTTCCAAAGAATTGTTCGACATGATGCCCACGGCCACATTCTACCATCGCACCGCTCGCCATCGGCAGGGTGTTCATCCTCACATGCTGGAGCCTAAATGGTCACGCACAGTGCGGTTTCAACGAAATTTCCTTCCGCGCACGCTCCGATTGTGGAACGAGCTCCCTGCTGAGGCTTTCCCGGGGGATTACAGTATGGGGTTCTTCAAAAAGGGACTAAATAGGTTATTAAAAAGGTCGGCAAAGCGTTTGTGATGCCCCTAGTGTTGCAAGCGTCCATAGGCGACGGTGACTGCTTACCATCAGGCAGGCCGTAAGCCTTTTTGCTACCGTTGTAGTATAAAAAAATAAATATTGTCATAATTGTTTAATCACGTGACAAAGGTGGATTATTGGAGATTTCTTCCAGCCAACTTGTGAGTGTCTACGGAATGCTACTTGTACGAGTAGTGAGAACTGAAAGCACATTACAGCGTTGTTATAATATTACATCAAACTTTACTAAACTAATATATTTTTGGACAAACATAATTACCTACTATGATGACGATGTGAATGTACTAACCCTTAAAGTACTGCTTCAGCCTACGTTTAAATGTTTGATACATTTAGTGACGGACGGACTCTGTTGGGGTACAGACGGTAGACGAACGTGGAGCACGTTTGGGCAGCACGAAATGTAAATAAATTGAGCAGGAATTTTGTGTTACACTTTAGAGCGTTCAAGTGTATCTATACAGGACGGGATTATTTGTAAAATTGCAGCTCAATTCTATCGAGCTTACTCTGCGAAACGTACCTCTTAAGTTTACAGCTTTTAAAGTTATCATAGACTAGCGACCCACCTTGACTGCAATGCTGGTATTAAATACACTATATTAAAAAAACACGCTTATAAAATTGATTGAATTAAAAAATCTATACTAATATTATAAAGAGGAAAGATTTGTTTGTTTGTTTGTTTGTAATGATAGGCTCCGAAACTACTGGACCGATATCAAAAATTCTTTTACTTTTGGAAAGCTACATTATCCCCGAGTAACATAGGCTACTTTTTATCCCGGAAAAATCGACAGGTCCCACGGGATGCGCAATAAAGGCTTCGCTCAAAAACTACTGCACAGATTTTCATGCGGTTTTCATCAATAGATAGAGTAATTGTTGAGCAAGGTTCTGCGGTATTTTTTATCTCGGAAAAACGGAAAGTCCCACGGGAAGCGCGATAAAACCTTCGCGCCATAAACCGACTTCCGCGCATATGTAGCCGTGGGCCTATAGACCCAATCCCGAAATCCACGCAGGCGAAGCCGCGGGCAGAAAGCTAGTCAATAATAAAACTGTAGTTTTCAATTGAAAAAATGATATTATTTAACAAAACACGTGGGCTGCTTATGTTATTATTGTATGTATGTATGTTATGTTATCTATACTTATAATAAATCTGTACAGAGGTCAAAATCAAAATCAAAATAATCTTTATTCAACATAGACCTTTACAGGCACTTATTGACGTCAACAAACAAAACAAAAAAAGCTTAAAAAGAAAAACAAAAACCTTGTCCGTACGTACGAATAAGGAAAAAAAAATTGACTCGACACCTGTTCGGAAATTGGGAGAGCCTTCTCGAGAAGAACAGGCAAGAAACTCTGAAGGTCTATTTTTTATCTCCTCTTTTCAATGTTAATAATTATAATAATATAATATAAAAATACAATATAGTATAAGATACAATCATACCTAATACGATTACAGTCGTATGTATGTTTACATACACATATAAAAATAATACAATATTATAAATAATGTTGTTACCAAACATGGCTCTATGAATAGTGTCCCTATTCCCAAATAGTGTGATCATTTAGATAGTCACTTACTTTATAATAACCAATAACTCTGGTCAATTCTCTACATGAAATATATTTCCAAAATCACTATCAGAGGGTGATTAGGGATCGATACTGATGCCAAAAATGCAATCACAAAAATTTTTGTTGGTCTGTCTGTATAACCGTTATAGAAACGAAAACTACTCAACAGATACAAAACTTAGATCAATTATTTTTCATACACCTGAGCTGATCATAGTATACTTTTCATCACGCTACAATCAATAGGAGCAGAGCAGTGAAGGGAAATGTTGGGAAAACGGGAGAAGTTACTCCATTTTTTAGTTTTAGTCTTAGTTATTAGTCTTTAGTTAGTGTAGTTTTAGTTTTTAGTCCAGTAGTTTTATCGTACAAATTTTCTATAGATAAGAGGTATTTCCCCGCAGTAAAAATTATATAATTGCATATGTTAATTAGGGATAATGAAGTCCTCTAATGGTGGAATAATTTTAAACTCGATCCAGGAGTTATCGAAATTTCCCATAGGAAAGAAATTATACTATATATGTACATACAATATACTTACAATAATTTGTTTTAACTAATGTTTACTTTTTCAGCTAATCTATATTAATATACAGATTAGCTGAAAAAGTAAACAGATATTAAATATTATTATTAATTACTGAGATACTAAATAACAAAATAATAATCAAAGCAAACGTGTAATTTATCGAAATCGCCCAGTGAACGCAATTTCCATCGCTCCATAACTCAGGAAAAACTTGTGAATTTCTGACGCAAATCGCACACGTCCACCCTTAAAGAAGTTGTGGAAGGAATAAATATGAAGGCAAAAGCGGCCCTGCAAAGACCAGCCGGCGTAACAACGGACGTGCGCAGCCCTTCGATAACTTTGTTAACTCAAACGAGCCCCCAATATAAGTCAAACGGTTCAAAGGCTGGAAACAAGTGTCTGGGTCACATGATGGTGAGCGATCACCACAGCCTCGGCGTTTGCAACACGAAGTAGTTCTGTCAGAATATTGGTGACGATCCCCCAAACACCACCCCACTGCTTTTAATGTGATATATCGACAGACAAGTAGGCTGCCCTCCTGGTAAGTGGTTCTAAAGTTTGTAGTTAATAGGTCGTTATAATTTAATAAATATAATTTTACTAGCTGACCCGGCAAACGTTGTTTGCCATACAAACTAAAAATTAAAGAAAAATGTTAAGGGTGGACAACCCTTATCACTAAGAGGTATGAAAAATTGATGTTGGCCGATTCTCAGACCTACTCGAAAGAACCGTTCGAATCGAAAGTGACTTATATAAACTCTTAAAATTATATGGAATCCTATGAAATAAGTTTTCACGAACGGACACTTCAGAAAACTAAAATAATTACGAAAAAAGTTAATATTTTGAGGTTATAAATAAAAAATAACCAACCTTGCGTGAAATATCAGAGTAGTAATATCAAAGTAATATTAACAATACTATGTACAGCTATATATGTTGTGCTTGTTATATACTAGGAAAAGAGATAGTACCTAGTCAAGTTTAAGATAACTCTTTGACAATTATCATTTTACAAAATCCAGTCTTTTACACACAGCCGAGTACCAAGTACCTACGCAATGTAATCGGAGTCCGTAATCAAGCCAAAGTTGTTAGAATAAAACCATGAAACCCATAGAAAATCACAAAAGAAACGATAGTCGCAAAGCAATCAAAAATTAAATGAAACGGACATAGATAAGGTATGAAGTACACCAGTGTTGCCAATTACGAAAACTATAATACTTGAATGCCAAGCTAGAAATTCGCGATTTCGCTTAAAAATATATAATACTAGTTTTTTCTAGCTAGTCAATTTAGGTATTTAAATGAATAAAGTGTTATCAACTAATTTTAATAACCGACTTCAAAAAGGAGGAGGTTTTCAATTCAATCCGTATTTACAGAAATCGCGGAAACTTCCGAAACTGGCAGCACTGGCTGACGGAAAATATTTTATACGGCATCAATAATTGTGACCCAACTTTTTATTTGGAATTTATTTAATTGAAGTGTCCGTGGAATACTAAAATATGTTTCAAATAATATAAAAATAAATAAAAATTATAGTATAATTTATATTCACATCGGTTCTTAGGCCAAAGTTGAACAATGTCCTTTGTGACACGAGAATTTTATATATAAGTTTATTTTACAGTTAAAACTGTGTTAGCTTAAGTAAAGTTTATTGTACTTATCTATTAGATAATAAAAAAATTAATACATTATTTATTTACAAAGAATTTGAAGTTTCTTTTAAACTCCGTAAATATTAATCACGAGTGCAAATAATTGTCTACTAACTAATATTATGTTTTAATATATCTATCCGTTACCCTAAATACCATACCGCATGCCTTACAGTGCTTACTTTGGGCTAGGTTTAAGTGGTGTGTGTAAGAAATAATTATCCCTTACTGCAGGCGCGGCGGCTGCCGCTGCTGAGTGCTCTAAGCGGCGTAAGTATTCGGCTCTCAATGATAGCTACATATTTGCGCTGTTTGGTGTAGAGACAATGGGTCCATGGGGTCCAAGCGCTCGGTCCCTTTTTAAGGATTTGGCGAAGAGACTCGCCGAGGTGACGGGTGATCAAAAAGCTGGCAGTTACCTCGGTCAGCGTATTAGCCTCGCCATCCAACGGGGAAATGCTGCCAGCCTTTTGGGCACCATCCCTGACGGCAGCACTGGAGGTGAAGTTTTTTTTATTTTGTAAATTTTGTATATTTTATTTGTAGTAATTTTTAGTCGTTAAGTAGTTTTAAGCTTAGAATATAGTCTTTGTATTATTATACTTATATATTTTAATATACCATACATAACTTTTTTTATACATAGACTTACAAACCATTCATTTTCAAATATATCTATATAAATTTTCAAAAAGTTATATTTTAACCTTAATCAAGTAATACATTTAACATTAAAAAGAATCGTTTGTTCTGTACCAACCAGATAGTGTGAATGAGTTAAATTCGCTTTTATAATCTTATTATTCAATTATATATAATCTATACTTATAATAAATCTGTAGGGAAGTCAATTCTGTACATGAAATAAATTTCCAAAATAACTATCAGGGAGTGATTTGGGATCGATACTAATGAAAAAAATGCAATCAGTAAAATTTTTATCTGTCTGTATAACCGTTATAGAAACAAAAACTACTAGACGGATTTTAACGAAACTTTGTACAATTATTTTTCATACTCCTGAGCTGGTTATAGTATACTTTTCATCACGCTACAATCAATAGGAGCAGAGCAGTGAAGGGAAATGTTGGGAAAACGGGAGAAGTTACTCCATTTTTATTTACAAGCTTTTATTTAGTTTCACCTGTCCCGTTGTCTGTCGTTCTGTAATCAAATCTTGCAACTTAAATTTGATCCACTTCCCGGTCTCCGATTGAGCTGAAATTTGGTATACACGTTTAGTTCGGATGACAATGCATGATTAACTGTGTGACGTCATTCTAAATCCAACATGGCGGCGTATCCAATATGGCGGACCAATTATTTTTAATGCACTCCTACAATATGGGTATCAAATAAAAGGGCTTGCCAAGAATAACTAGAAAAATAATGTGACGTTATTCTAAATCCAACATGGCCGCGTATCCAATATGGCGGACCAATTATTTTTAAAGCACTCCTACAATATGGGTATCTAATAAAAGGGCTTGCCAAGAATAACTAGAAAAAAATAATGTGACGTCACTCTAAATCCAACATGGCGGCGTATCCAATATGGCGGATCAATTATTTTTAATGCACTCCTACAATATGGGTATCAAATAAAAGGGCTTGCCAAGAATAACTAGAAAAAAATTAAAGAAAAAAAGCCTTTTTAAAAACAAGCTTTTATTATTTGTTTATAAAATAAACTAAAAAGTTAAAAATAAATCAACTCTAAAAAGAAATATAACACTTTTTAACTTGATTGTAACCTTTAACGACAAATAAGCGTCTTCGTCTAGTGTGATATTTCTTTTTAGAGTTAATTTATTTTTAACTTTTTAGTTTATTTTTTAAGCTTCCGTCGCGTGTGCAATCTTAATGGTTAAAATTACACAGAAATCACGTATGACGGAAATGTTCTTCTTAAAATTTTATAAAAATATCCCACGACAGCATGTGTCTGTCTTTTATGGTTGACTCACAATAACACGTGTAACTCCCGATAGCTTAGCAGTTCGAAGCTTTCTGATTATATATATATTATAGACTCAATAATCCCTAATTAAAAAAGTGAACATTATTAACTATTCCATAAATAAGAATCATAGAAATCGGTGTCTTATTTGAAGAATAATTAAAATTACGATTCCACGCGGACGAATTCGTGGGCACAGCTAGTGTCTAATATAATTTAACATAATTTTGTTAAAGGTTTACACCATATAAGATAAAAATCCCCAGCAACCGGTATCCGAAGCTGAACTATTCCACTCCAAAGAATTTCCTCCATAAAACTAACTTCAGTCGTCAGTCCAATTTAAAGTTTCTCAAAAATGTGACTGAAGTTCAAGTTGAAGGGATCAAACCAATTTGTAACGGACTTGTGCAGTACAACCCCAGTTTCATACAAATTGATATTTACGATAATGTCCGGAGTTTTTCCAGTGAAAAGTTGCAAGGATTAACTTCGGAAGCCAGTGAAGCTAGAGCTTTGAAAGTCGAGAAATATTTATTTCGAAGCTTTTTGCATGAGATTTATTTAATGCTGTATCTGTGATACTTTTTTGTTAAATGCTTCCAAAATATTTACGAAGTGCACCTACCCCACGTCTTCAGTGAGTTCAGTCAATTTTACAAACAACTTTAAAAAAAGATTTGTAAAGTGGCAGATTTTTGTTCCCACTTATAGTCAGGGTAAAAAACCGTCACCCTGGTGGTAGCGCCCACCAGGGCACCCTGGTGGGCGCTACCACCAGGGTGACGGTTCTGTACTGTTGTGAATAAAAAAGGTCCAAATGAACTATTACAATTTGTGACTATTCAATTTTAGAACGTGACATTTAATCCAACGCATACGTTTTAATAGATATGATTGAATTTCAACTTTATATAATTGTCTCTTATTAATAATTATTAATAATAATTGTCAAAAATTGACTCTTTGATGTTAGGAACACACCAAGATTGCTTAGACATCAGTGAGTGCTTGTAATATGAACTTTATACAATAACAATTAAGCTCAAATTGACTGTACGTTTTAGTTAGAAAACGTTTGTATGGGAAAAAAGGGCTGTTTTTAGGGTTTTTCCGATAATTATTCCAATTCAAAAAGCCATCCTTGAACTTCAACGAACATTTAAAAAAAAGAATTGGTCAAATTGGCCAGGCGTTGTTGAGTTATGCGCTTACCAATACATTTTGCGATTCATATAAAGACATTGCAGGCACGCGAAAAAGATTTTTTTTTCTTTTTTTATTGCTAAAGTTGACAAACAAGCAGGCTGCCCACCTGATGGTAAGTGGTAACAGTCGCCTATAGTACATGTGGTTCCCACGAGATTCGCAGCAAATCTGCAAACCTCATAAGAACCACAGTGTACGTTGCCAACTTGTGACATAAGATGTAAAGTCACAGTACCCAGTAATTTCACTGCCTATCTTACCCTTCACGCCGGAACACAGCAAAGCGAACCCTGCTGCTTGGCGGCGGAAATAGGTAAGACGGAGGTACCCATGCAGACGACCCTGGTACAGAGTCTACCTCCTAGAAAACATTTTCTTTACATCGTCTAATATAGAAAGTACATTAGAACATAAGTGACTATTAAACACGAACCTGATATTAGGGATGAGACGCAGATCAGTGCCTAACTTCCAGTAGAGGATGTATTTTTCTGTAGCTTATGATTATTCTTTTTGTACGCCATTGTAAGTAATTAAATAGTTTTCTTAGGTAATAATACAATTATTTCACAAAGCATTTGTTGAAAGTACAATAATGTTTTTCGAGAAGTTATTATTATACGAGAATTATTTACAAAAAGCTTTATTATTATTAAAAATAAAATCTATTTGGTTGCTAGTTTTTATTCTAATAAATAAAATCGGGACTTTTTCATTACAATGAAATTAATGAAACATTAAATAATTTTAATTATTAATCAAATAGCATTACTAAGGTTTGCGTTATTTAAACAAATGTAAAGGATATTTTTAGTTCGCTATAGGAAACATTTTAAAATTAAACTGGTACATACAAACTAATAAATATAGTAAGTTGCAAAAGTGTAAAGAATTTATACATTTGCAACTTTTTACTAATATTTCGGTATTTTTTCAGAATTCGCAATATGTTTAAAATTGACGAAATAATCGTCTGGACACACTTATCATTTTCACGATAAATCTATTTAGAGGTTAAAAGCATTTGTCACCGCTTTCTTCCTTCCAATGACTTCTTCATTAAAAAGTTATAATACATAATCATTTTCTATATAACAAACCAAAACACACATTAAGACCGATGGAAACACGTGTAAGTCGAACGAAACACAAAGAGACATACTCATAAATTCACGAGCAATATTCTGATGTTTGATTATGGGCCATAGATCAACCCTTGCGGTACCTTCGTCAGCCGAGTAACTATTGCAGGGCCGGCATATAAATATGCGGGTATGTACAACAGTCCCTATAAATTATGCGGAGGCCCACATTGGGAGCGATCCGACGGAAACCAATTAGTCGAAACCGAATTTATTTGCGGTTATTCCGAACAAGTGGCCGCGCTACTCGTTGCTTCTTTACAACCGTTAGTAATTTTAAATCGGTAATGCCCAAATTTGCCTCACCGGCTAGGCCAAAATGTAAATAGTTTTTAGTGATGCATAATATTTTTAACGACCTCCGTAGTCCAGTAGTTTCAAAGTATCACCATCTCGGAGGTCCTGGGTTCGAATCCCAGTGTGTGTGTGTCAATTTGTGTGATGAATGCATTTATACCTTAGTAATGGATGCTTTCCTTCACCGTAGGAACAACACATTTGTATATGGATGAACCCTGACCGCCCGAAGTATCGGAAACCATAGTGCAATTAACATATATTTTTTCCTTTTTTTTTTTTAAAATCACCCCACTCTAGTATTTTTATCCTGTGTCTGAGCAAATTTTTGTAGGTCATACAAAATATCTGTTCGGTGCGGCAATCGAACCCGCGACCCGTAGCTTGTCGTCAAAAGAGAATGCCAGAATTCCCTACAAGACTCGGCCTGAACCGACAAAGTTGAACTATATGTCATAAAAAAGGAAAACAATTATAGAATTTAATAGTATAATTAGATTTTTATTAAAAGTACACCAAAAAAAGTTATAGCTCATTAAAGTTCACAACTTACTCACTTAATAATTCTGATTTTAAATAGTAAATGATTAATTAAATTAATGACTTAACTTAATTTGACGTTAAATTATCCTTACATACATGTTTTTTATAGTAAAAATATACACAAAACACAACAATACCTACCTACATTATTTTAAAATGTATGAAAAAAAAATCATATGTGATTAGATTACTGTTTAAAAAATTATTATTCGAAAACGGAATTACTTCGCGGGAGAAGTGATAAATCTTTTTGACATTGACGTGACAGTCAATAAGTTTAATTTAGTGTTGCCAGCACTATAATGACATTATTAGATTAACGGTATCGATAATCGAATGTTATATACCTAATTACATCAATAAAAAATATGATCATATTCAGAAATATAACTTATCACAATTTATTATAATAGGGATTACTCGTTACGACTTACACATGATGTAATAAATTCACTTGTGTATCTTAGTAATGATATTATTGTAATCGATTGGCAACTGCAATTTCGTATCGATATTGTTATTTGGGTGTTGGTAACACTTCAAAGTAGTGAAATTGTTGTGAAATGTGTTGATAAATTAAATTACTATTTAAAATTACTTTTCGACGGTGTACTTCTACAGATTTTAATTATATTCTACTAGCTTTCTGCCTGCGGCATCGCCCGCGTGGATTTCGGGATTGGGTCTATAGAGGGTTAAGGATTTGCCCAGCTTTTGCCCAGCTTTTGCCCACGGCTACATATGCGCGGAAGTCGGTTTATGGAGCGAAGGTTTTATCGCGCTTCCCGTGCGACTATCCGTTTTTCCGAGATAAAAAATACCGCAAAACCTTGCTCAAGAATCACTCTATCTATTGATGAAAACCGCATGAAAATCTGGGCAGTAGTTTTTGAGCGAAGCCTTTATTGCGCATCCCGTGGGATCTGTCGACTTTTCCGGGATAAGGAGTAGCCTATGTTACTCTCCATCCGTTCAACTATCTCCACGTAAAAAATGACGTCAATTCGTCGCTCCGTTTTGCCGTGAAAGACGGACAAACAGACAAACACACTTTCCCATTTATAATATTAGTATGGATAATTCCTTTTTTTTAAATACGAATTATCATAAATATAGAAAATCTGTCGGTGATCAGGCCTTTATTTATTTTACATAGGTAAGTGGGTATAGGGAATCTCGTATCTCACTGAATACGTGACTACAGATAACGAAAACCAAAGGTCGTCAGAAGAAACAAACATCCCGCTTCAATAGCATCCTAACAAAACCCTTAACTTCAGTATTCCCGTTTCAAATCTGATTGTTTATCCCTACTTCCTTACTAGCCGTGTGACACCCGCGTCGTAATTCAGAACAAGTTTGCAATAACGAGCGAGATACGAATGTTTATTATATTTCCAGTTTGTTACGAGTTAATTTAACTGGAGCCATCCAATTGTTCGTTACTTTGGCGCGTTTTATCGTTTTATTGACGATATAACTGGGAGCTGTGAGCATTATCGTAAACAATTCTCGCTCGAGATGGAAATGATAAGCATTCTATTTATTTATCTCGAGCAGGATAGTATCTAAAGGGTGGTTTACGTGGGCCATGAAAATTGCTTTTCTAATACTTTCAAAAGAAAATTACAAACGTGTATATTCTCTTGTAGGGCAAATTCACACTTTATAAAATAAATACCATTATTACATTCAGACAATATATTTCTATCAAACTTTTACATAGTTACATTATAAAAATCCAAACCCCACTTCATCTTCTAATAAAACTAATATAACAATATCAAAACATTCTTCCTATCAGTAAATACGAGTATCAAGACAGCACGCTTCATTATTTTTAAACTCATAATACTATATTTAAATTTTCACACATAGCTTATCATAGACAAAATTCCAACCTCTAACATCCCCTCTGAATTTTGTATTTACATACTTATTCAACACATTAACTAGAATCACATTAATTAACCTACTCCCACATAACACATAATATTAACTATATACAAAACACCCCTTTAATAAAACTTCTTCAAGACTATCTTCAAAATTATCTTCTTCTATTAACTCTTCTTCACAACGATGTACAAAATTCTCTTCATCATTAACCTTTTCTTCATCAACGACCCTGTCATCATTACAAACTCCATCTTTATCAAAATTATTCTCTTCAACACCAATCATATCTTCATCAACAATCATACCTGTATCTTCCTCTATAGTATTCCTCTTTCGTCTTATTTCACTTCTTCTAGCTATATTTCTGTTATCAAAATGAACACGTCCCCTCTCAAACCTGTAAGCATATTCTAAACTATTTTCCAAATTATTAACAATATTCGTCTCTTCCAAATCTTTAGTATACGCAGTGGATGCGTGCTGGGCCCATAACCTCTTGTAGGGTAAATTCACACTTTATAAAATAAATACCATTATTACACTCACACAATATATTTCTATCAAACTTTTACATAGTTATATTATAAAAATCCAAACCCACTTCATCTTCTAATAAAACTAATATACATACAAATATGTCACGCCTTGTTCCCATGGGGTAGGCAGAGACCATCTCTCTCCACTTGCTACGATCCTGGCGTACTTCTCTTGCTTTCTCCACTTTCATGAGCGTCTTCATCGTGCTCGTCGGTTGCGAGTACTCTTGACCCGGCCTTTCTTTAGGACATCTTCGGTTTGATCGAGATATGGCCGCCTAGGTCGACCTGCACCGATTCGTCCTATTATTCTTACCTTGTGCATCTCTTTCGTTAATCTTCCTTCATTCATTCTTTTAACATGGCCAAACCATCTAAGCATCCCTGTCTCTATCTTTGTCACTACATCTTCAACTACGCCGTATCGCTCCCTTATCACACTGTTCCTGACTTTGTCCTTCAGATTCACTCCAATTATACTTCTCAAGCTTCTCATTTCCACAACATTAATTCTACTTTCATGTTTCTTCTGCCACACCCAACATTCACTACCATACATCAATGTAGGGATCAACACGCCTCCATGCACAACTAATATAACAATATCAAAACATTCTTCTATCAGTAAATATCAAGACAGCGCGTTTCATTCTTTTTAAACTCATAATACTATATTTAAATTTTGACAAATAGCTAATCATAGACAAAATTCCAACGTCTAACATATTCTACAGGTTAATGAAAAAAATAGCTTAGCTAAAATATGTACAACTTATACTGAGGAACTAACTAAGAACTAACTTATACTTATATTTCGTTTTGGAATAGTTCTTTTTTTATGTTTTTTTGGGACATTTATTTTTATGAAACGATTGACGCTTTGTACGAACTAATCTGCAATACACCTTAATGTGTCTATGATTAAATGTAAATGTATAAAATATAAATGTCTATGCTTAACTTTTTGAAATAAATAATTAAATTTATTTGGTTTAAGCCAATGTTAACGATATCAAATTATCACTCACACACACGATAACCATTCAAATAATTCAAGGAGACGTAATCTTGTAGAGCTCCTGGCGCGACTGCGTCCAAAGTTGGAAGTTGTAAGGGCCCATCTGAAAACATTTATTAACTAGTCAGGAACTTGTGTTACGCCGGTAAGTTAATAAAGCAACCGCTGAAGTTATTAATTTGATGAATTGCTCGTACCTAGGCGGGGGTTCCCTGGAATTGTTTGATCAGCCGGGAGCGGGCCGAGGTGGGACGTATGGCTTCGTAACTATTTATACCGTAGCAGTAACTGACATTATGAATAAAATAGAAATGGATACTCAAACTCATTTTATAGTTACTCAATTGCTTAGAAAGTTTGTTTATGTTTACAAAACAAATTAAAAGTTGTGGAAATTAATTTCGATCAAAATGTAGACACACAAATATAGATTCAACTTTAGTGTTTTTTTTATATATTTATGAATAAATTGTTATCATTAAAGCTTATATAGAAATACAAAAACAAAATACGTTTATTGATGGAACCACACAACGATACGAACAACAATAACAAAATAATACAATACAATAATTATATGTACCGCTGCATGCTACCATAACTGTGGCAAGCTCAGTATCAGCACTGGTATTCTGCTTGCCACAGTGGTAACATCAGGCACGAAAACAACACGACAAGAAAATTACATAGACAATAAGGACCGTAATACTAATTTCACACCAAAAAGCATGAGGTAGAGGCAATGAATATGTCATAATATTTCATAATTTTATGTATTTTGGTGAGGCAGAGTTATAAAAATCCACTCGATCCTATATATGGAAAGACATTCATACTAATTTTCAAATGGATATTTTAAACACAAAAAATTAAAAAAATACTTGCTGTTCCAACGTACAGGCTACAAATTATTATAATTTTAATTTATTATAATTTTAATTTAACTTTAATATATTCTTTTAAAACTGTATGACACGGCATTCCTAATATAGGCATGTTTTCTAAATATTTTTTTATTAATTATACTATGTAATGGAAAGTGACTTCATGAATTATCAATATTGAAGTCATTTTCCAAATTGACGACTCTGTATCTATTTAATACAGGGAAAAAAAACAGCCCTTGCTGAGTTTCTTGCCGGTTCTTCTCAGTACAAGGTCTCCCGCCGTAGATTTGCGAACCGATGGCATAGCTTTTCGACATTCACAAGTGCTTGTAACAGCCCAGACTGAATAAATGATTTTGAATTTGAATTTGAATTTGAAAAAACTAGAGGTTTGTGTTTCGCCAAATCTAAAAATTTTTATAACAAGATTCCACATAGTGTAGCTGAATTGCCATATCATAAATTCAAGGTACATGTTAAAAAGACACTAATGAGTAAGGGCTATTACAAAGTCTATGAATATTTAAATTATGCCAATGCTTGGTGTTGATTTGAAGTTATTACATTCTAAATTGGAAATATTATTTAAATCGTATAATGTACATATGTACGTTGTATGATAACGACATAATTTATTGTAAATGTTATTACTTTTGATAAAGCTGATAAGTTTCTTGCGCCCATTCTTGTTATTAGTTAAAAAATACGTCCTAAATGGGTGGTAGGGGAAAAAATTGGACGATTCAAAAGAGCTTTCTATAAAGTCATATTTGAATAATATATATATATATATATATACTACTGATTTCGTATATATAGTATACTTCGAGTATATATGAGGTGCGTCATCTACAGTGAGATATTGTTTAGAATTTATCAATTTATGGAATTGATGTTACATTCCGTTTTTTTTACTACGCGACGGGAGAGGCAAAGACATTAAAACTAACAGTACTTTCGTAGGACGTCCGTATTTTACAAACTAAGCTCAATTTTGTCTTTAGCCCTTTCGGCTATCAGATGGCGACCGACCTTCATAATGCTAGCCGATAAAAACTAAATGCGTTTAAATGTAATTTTGGGCCGAACTGTTGCAAACCACAGCGCTGCTCCAGGGCGTAGGTAAACTTACCAATATCACGGATGGTTAGAGCTGGCCTTCTGTGTATACCTCTTTTGTAAAGCACCCTCTTCTAAACTTCGAACATTACCCACGAGCGAGCCCTTCACGATCGTAGATGGAACAATTAGCAGTTCAAGTGCTAAGCCGATTCACGCAAATCGTGTACTCCCAAATTGAAATACTTGGTTAATTAATTGCCAAGTTTCCTAAGCATCGGGCCGTTTCGGATGAGCTGTTTTAATTAAACTATTAATTGGCGGCGATATAAATAAATCCATTGATATTTCGTCAGATGGAATGTTGTTATTATTAAAATCAAAGTGAGATTAATGGATGCAGATTTAATAGTTATTGCTCCTGAATAAAACAAATTTGGCATTTAATTTCGATGCAATCATAGAAGAACATCAAATGAAATGGCAGCTTGAAACCGATTCACATCTTATGATTGTTTGATCTTCAGAGCTTGCAGCATCAATCAAATACATCGGAGGATTTTATATATGATTTGTTGACAAACAAGCAAACTGCCCACCTGTTAGTGGCTATTGTCGCCTACAGTTCGTGAATATGCAACCCCTGCAACCCAAAAAAACAGTGTACATTGCCAACATGTGATATAGAATCTGAAGTGAAGTACCCAGTAATTTCACTGCCTCTCTTACTCTTCTCGCTGCAACATAGCAATTGGACACTGTTCTACGGAGGTGTTATACTCATATATAGGTATATCCCCTTCTGGGGAGGAGAGCCCCACATAACCACCCGTTCTCCGCAGCCCGGATATGCAATTCAATGCATTTCCCTCAGCGGAACAAAAAAAAAATGTTATACCGGTATACCCAAACAGACGACCCCAGTCGTCAAAACTCTTTCATATAGATATCCTAGTCCAGATAATTTTGAAGGTACAACTTGCATTGGATGTGAAACCTTAAACATGTTAGTCGAAAATCATAACGTATTTTATGTAACGTCGAATAAACACTCACTTAGGACGTAAAAGTTCCAATTTAAGAGGCAGACCTTAAACTAATCGGGGTTCATACGAAAATTTCCTGAGCTGAAGATCATAATAAGAAGATCAAATAGACAATGGTATTTCGGTTCTTTCAAAGCACTTAAGTGAAGCTTTTAACAAGGTTTACGTAATTTTTACACGTTTTAAAATTATTTATAATTCATACTTTAATTAGATTCCCTATTACTCTGAGAATCATCATCATTTAGATTTAGATAATAGTAATAATCCCTTACAATTGAATCGTTTAACAAAACTTGTAAATTATTTAATATAATAGTTATAAAAAATTAAACCGCAATATTATATTATATAATAAAACTATACGATAAATAGGCATATATATATTACATACACACATATGCACACATAGGTACATTTGTGTCAAGATGTTATTGAGCAGATAAACTTCTAGAATTAAGGTAAACTAAGGTCCTTAATGTGCACGACGGCACACTTCGCGTGCTGGGATTGTTGAAGGATTCCGAACAGTGCGGCCCGGGGGTTGTTCCAGGAAGAAATCAAAACGCCAATTTTCTTGTGTTCAGTCGGCCAGCAGGGTCTTCAGGAGCTTTCTGTGGTTGTGGTCGGGCAGTCGTCCGCTTCAGTATGTGGTCTGCGTCGTAATCCGTACCGGAAAGTTTTTTTTTTGTTTTTTCCTCAGGAGAGGAGGCTGAGAATCCATCATGGATACCAACACAACAGGCAAGCAGGGATGCGTTGATTATATCGGACTCCTGGTGCTGTCGAGGCGGCTCGACCACACAGACCTGCCGACTAAACTCAGCCTAGCCTTGGCCCTAAGGGCCCTACGGCTGGAATGGAATGTTTGGCGCACCCTCAGGAGAGGGCACGTCAGCGCTGTCCTCCGAAGAGGACATTTGCGCGAAAGAAGGCTCGGTACGCCAAAGAGGGTCCGGCCTTGAAATGATGGGGCCTACTCGTACATGTGCAGCAAGCTGCGAAGTATGGACTAACTAAGGGATGGCGGTGCAGATGCCGCCTCTCGCAAGGCTTTATTCCCGAAATTATCCCTACCGAAAAATGTTATTTTTGAGGCCCCCCTAGCGAGGATATACCGTACAGAAAGCACCTGTCGAACTCCTTTTGCCCTTTATTTATCCCTTTATTCGTACAATAAATGCTTATTTTCTATGCTTTTTCTTATTTTCATCCCCTTCATATATAGGTAATCTGTAGGAGCTCATTTTTCCCTCTATTTTGCCATTTACTATGTCACTATATCTAATATAGCTCTCGAGATATACTCGATAATACGTCTTCCAGGGTGAATTTCTATCCCTGTTTACGGCTCAATTTAGCCCCCACAAATTACCTACAGAACTTAAGTCCTCACTCGATATAGCATATGTTCTCAACCGGTGACCACTGAGAATGCTCGGTAACATACATATACAGGCACTTTTCTATGTGTGCTATAGGACATTTATCCGACATTTTCATACAATTTGCAATTTCGCAGTGGCTACCTTTTTATAATTTTATAATTTATTATGCCCTAGCTATCCATTATTGTTCATTTAATACATTAACATATAGTATGCCCAAATTCAACAATAGTTTTCATATATCTAACATATTTTCCCTAATAAACTCATATATTCTTTATTACTTACGCTACTATCTCTGTCTAAGGGTGTTTAATCAACATATATATCAATCTATGTACATACTATATGTATTCTTATTGCTATGGGAACCTATTCTATATAGTTTATTCATTTCCTAAGCTAAAACTTATCTTTATTTCTTAACTATGCTTAGTAAGTACTATCTATATAAATAAAAATGAATTGTTGTTCGTTAGTCTGCTTAAAACTCGAGAACGGCTGGGCCGATTGAGCTGATTTTGGTTTTAAAATGTTTGTCGTAGTCCAGGGTAGGTCTAAACGGTGAGCAAATAAGGAAAAATTGCGAGTAAGATAGAGTAAGACGACAATTTCATTTTCCCATATAAAAGTTGATCACTTACTTTCTGTCAAACATTTGACGGTATTTGTACTCTCAGTTCCACTCGAATTGAAGAACGCATTAAAACAAGACTTTTGAATCGACAACATAATATCAACTTTGCTTATAACATCGTGTATTTAAATTTCAAAATATAAAAATAATTAATGCGTTGACATATTTGATGGGTGCCAACCTTACAGTGTTACTAACTCTCAAAAATATTTTTATTATATTGTTTTGTCATCTCATGTAAAAAGAACCCGTGTATCCGAACGTTTCATTGTTTTGTCCGTATAGACCAGGAGACCTATTTTTGAATTACGAATGCGACTTCGAAATCACCGATGTGACTAATAATCACCGATTTTCAATAATTGTTATTTTTGAATATCACTGATGTGCCTACCTTAGTCACGGATGTGATTTCATTACGAGTGCCCTCACCCACTCGTAATCAAGTCATACTTGTGGAAATGTTATCTGTGTTTTGTTTGGAGAATATATATATATATATATATATATATATGTATATGAATGTAGTATATATATATGATATACTAGCTTTCTGCCCGCGGCTTCGCCCGCGTGGATTTCGGGATTGGGTGTATAGAGGGTTAAGGGTCATAGCTTTTGCCCACGGCTACATATACGCGGAAGTCGGTTTATGGTGCGAAGATTTTATCGCGCTTCCCGTGGGACTATCCGTTTTTCCGAGATAAAAAATGCCGCAAAACTCCTCAAGAATCACTCTATCTATTGATGAAAACCGCATAAAAATCTGTGCAGTAGTTTTTGAGCGAAGCCTTTATTGCGCATCCCGTGGGATCTGTCGATTTTTCCGGGATAAAAAGTAGCCTATGTTACTCGGGGAGAATGTAGCTTTCCAAAGGTGAAAGAATTTTTGAAATCGGTCCAGTAGTTTAAGCGTGAAGAGGTAACAAACAAACAAACAAACAAACAAATAAACAAACAAACACACTTTCGCATTTATAATATTAGTTGGGATATGGGATATATAATAACCATGATGGTTAAGCCGGCAATAACCGGCAGCGGTTTCATTCTGTGTGGAAGCGAACTCTTACAATTTATGTGTGTACTTTATCTATGTTGGCGGCTCTGCGCTCGACTTTCAAAAATTGGATGTTTACGAATCCGTGACCTCAAAGTCACCGCTGACTAAATAGTCAGCGGTGATTTCGAAATCGCATTCGTAATTCAAAAATAGGTCTCCAGGTTATAAGCCTTTAAAAATAATTATAAGCGAAATGTATTAGTAACTCTTTATTTCCATCAACTTGGCTCCATCTACTTGGGAACCACTTGGCTCGCCAGGACATGATGATATGGTGGAAGTACTAGGCGACTCGGACAAATCTGATTCGATCAGAACATAATTATAATTAGGCGGTACGAAGTTCACCGGGTCAGCTAGTTCTTAATATTATTCCGCCGTTTTATTACTATCTTATTTCTATTGTTTATTTATTTCTTATAACATAACTTATACATTTGTAACTATCTTATTTTAAACTATTCTATCCCGAACACTTAAGGTTCCACAGCATACGCGTTTGTTGAAAGATTTAAGAGCTCTGTAATAAACAAAGTATTATATGGAGAAACGACGATCAAAAGCTGTTTTGATAGTGGGTATATCAACTCTGTGTACACGCCGTAAGCAATCATGCTGATAAAAATTGGAGAGAAAGATCGAAATGAGACATGACTTTCCGAATTGAATCTGAGATCGGACCATTCTGAATAGTGGGAGAGATAAAGCTTTATTCCATCTTCGGCCTTATCATTTACCGTTACCGGTTCCTGTATAAAGAAAGAAAAATACTTTCCAAGAATCTTAATTGTAATGAACAATGTCAATCATGCGTTAATTTTTCATGGCAGTAATATAAGTAGCTACTCCCAAGAAATCACATTAATTTCCTCCACAGAATTGTCCGCCAAAAACCTTTTTCCGGAGACAAAATGGAAGGAAACCCTTCAAAATAAGAATTGTTAAATCTTTCTGAGGCCCCAACTTTTCCCCATTAAGTGCGATTTAAGTATATAACTTAAATGAAGCGGAGAAGTTGACCTGCGGAGATCACGTCACGCTTGAGACAACCATTTTAACTCGTAATTCCTAAGCCGAAACTTGAAATTGCTTAGACTTTTCGACATGACTTTTTCCATAAAGATTTTCTTGTGTCCGTTGTTTTTGCACGGTTCCATAAGACAGCTGCGAAATTGTTAAATTGTTTGGTTAATATGTTATCAAAAAGAAACACAAAACAGGCAATTATGCTTTGTAAATGTTCAAAAATTGAATTTTTCAATTCAAAATCTTTTATTGGAACATAAGCAATATATATACATATATGTCAAATGCAGTAATAAACTCAAATGTAAGATGCATACAGTGGTTTAAATATGACATTTGATTTCATGAACCATCAAACTCACTTTAAAAATAATTTTAAAATGTCTCGTTAACATGGTTTATAACCTATTGTTATAAAAATATATTTTTTAACTTCATAGTATGATTTGTGTGTGTTGATTGTTATAATTCAATAAATTAATATTGAATAAACATGATACAACCCAACACATGTCTTGCTGTTGAACCACATTCAAAATTTCTTTTTGCCTGCCTACCTGAAATTGGTTTAAATAAATCATTAAATATGTTATTCATATAATTACCGATTATTCGTACACTTTATTGAGTGTATAGTATACTATTATTCATACAGTTGTTGAGTGTAAAAAAAATTACTCCTTGACCAATTAAGTTAGCCCGAAGTAAGCACTATAATGCTTGATTAATCCTTGATGGTTCTAATTAAAAGAAATAAAAAAAATACATTAATAACTTAACTACATTAGTATGTTATGCCACACTGCTGGTTTGAATCCATATAGCATATCTACCAGAATACCCAGAATATTAAAAGAAAGTTAGTATCCAAACGAAATAAACTATCAAATGTTACAATTTACACAATGAAGACACCATCAGGTCATCAGGAGCTTGCCAACACCTCTGAACTCAGCACAGCTGCGTGCGACAATGACGAATGTGTCCCTAGCAATTCTTCATAGGTATATGGCGTTAAATTATAACTTTCGTCGTGTTGTTACCCCTTAGACAGATTTATTTGCCCCAGCTCGCGTCGCCGCACATAAAGATGTCCGCGCCTGTGTATTTGGAATTAATACCTCCTAATAACTTCTGGCGGGGTGTTAAAGTAACGTTTGAATAGGGAATTAAATCTGTGGCTGCGCTCTGGAATTCTCCGTTGCCTATTTCGCTGTGGTCGGCTGTGGTAGTATGAAATTGAAGTTAGGTTGCGCGTCAGCCGTTTGCTATGACCGCGGGTTGACCGTTAGCGTGATTTGATGCATAGAATTCAAGTTACAAATCCCATTGATTAGTGATATCTTCATGATTATATAATGCATATAAAAAAGGAAAAGCTGCGTAAGAAAAAATATACTCGGACAAGATTCGAAGCGGCATTTTCAATATGGCGTCTTGGGTCAATTGCTCAAGATAGCACACCGAGTACCAATGCTTCTATTATGAGTAGAATAAAACTAATTACTAAACTGTTAATAAATATGAAATGTGAAGTCATCACCACTTTCGCAAAATAATAGATTAAGGGGCATTCTGCAGTAGGGTCAGTGTAACACTAACACATTCATAATACAGCGTGATAAATCACTTTAGTAAATCGCATTGCGCTATCATGCTACGGGGGTAGACTTAATTAATAAATATTATCTATGATCTTTAACTAGCGGACCCGACAGAGTTCGTCCTGTCAAAAAGATTTGTAAAGTGGCAGTTTTTTGTTTCTATTTATTTTATTGATAATTAAATGTAAAAAAGTAGTTATAGTGACGTAACTACAATAGTTAGACATATGGTCTCGCGAAGTTTTTATAGATATTAATTTATTCTATAATATTGTCGAACATTTTTTGTCCTATCATTAATACTCTTCGCAGCGTATGCGATGAAAGACATTTTATGGCTAATTTTTTTACACCTTCGGTTGGTAAGAATTAATATGAATTTCTAAAGATTTTTATAGTAATCTAGTACAAAATATAGCCTATATTACTCAGTGATAATGTAGCTTTCTAATGAGAAATCGGTCTAAAAAAATTATTAAAATCGGTCCAGTACTTTTTGTGTTTATTCGTTACATACAAAAATACAAATCTTTCCTCTTTTTAATATTAGTGTAGAAGAAAAGCATAAGAGATATCGAATCTACCCAGAATCACTTTCTCAGCACATATGACCTAATTGCCTGAGGAAACAATCAATACAATGAACATCCGCGGTTTCAGCTGCACGACCCACACGCGGACTTCCCCCACGTTATAACCCAGTTCCGATAGTTGTATTGCACTGTTGTGGAGTTGAGAATTATTCTCGGTGACGGAGTTATGATCTACGAGAATAACTTTATCATGAAATATTATAGTACGTCTGATCTCCAAGCATTATACGCTGTATTTGACATTTATATCAGAGGGAAAATAATGACAAGATCATAATGTATTTCGATACAAGTTGACACAAACAAGAAAGAAAATACACTTATAAATATAGTTGTTTTAACAATAATAATAATACGTTGTGCGTAGGGAAGTGAAAACCCCATCGCCCGCTGGTGGGGCATTTAATGCCCCTTGACTGCCATAAATGCCCCATCAGTGCAGTCAGTCTCCCTCAGTGCAGCTTGTGGCGAGCTGTCGGTGAGTTGCATCACCGAGGGTACCGATGTGCTTGAGTGGAGTCGCAAGAGCAAATGCTCGAAGGGTGGAAGTGTAATAATGTCATAACGCGGACGGCGTCTCGATCGCTGTCGCAGACACACCTCTCTACACCCTTAGCCGTTCACACCAATGTTCCACCAATATTGGTCTGCTTTTTTGGGGCGCCCATTTAGTGATCGGTGAGTCACCACCTTTTTTTTTTGTTCCCCCTGAGGAAAATGCATTAAGTTGCATACCCCGGCTGTGGCGAGCCGGCAAGTTATGTGTGGCTCTCCTCCCCAGAAGGGGGAGGCCTACCCACTAAAAACCTCAGGGATGGCATTCCTCAGGCATGTAGAGAGCCTCCGTTAACGCCAAGCTACTCTCGGGAACCCCCAGCCTCCTCCTCCTCGGGAGAGGCTACAATACCTCCCCCGGTCCCCACCACCGAAGACGCCCCCGGCCACGAAAGGGGCGTGGTCAATCCCGGGTCACCGTATCCGCGGGCGCGATTTCATCGCGCCCGCCGGCGACCCGCGGCGGCGCCGCTGCTGTGCTACCGAGCCCGGCGCCGCCTCCTTCGACCGGGATCGGCCATTTTCAGACCCCCCTCGGCGGCCTCCTTCTGGAGCATCACTGCTTCACAGAAGGAGGCCACAGCCCTCCAACCTCCCTCGTCCGCCAGCATTGCCGCAATCAATGCCGGCGGGGCAAAATCGGCCAGGCAAGTTAAAATCAGAAGTTTTCTTGTTACTGTATTGACTGCGTCGTTCTAGAATATCAGACAAGAGAAGGATATAAGGATAAAAATCCAAGTGAGTTGCGACTTTTTTTTTCAAAATGAGACTGTGGCAATGTACCGTAAGTCCGTGTTTTAACATCAAAATTTAAATATGTATATTGGCGTCGATATTACTTTCAATTCACTCTAAATTCACAATGTGTACATGTGTACACATTGCCAAGCCCAGAGGATGAGGACAGGAAGGAAACTAAATGAAAATGTAAAATAAAAAGATAATATATAATACTATATCAACCACATCAATATTAACCGTGGAATAAACCATGAACAACAGCTGAATTGTTGAGTAAACAAGTGAACAAGTGATACCTGTGTACCAAATAAATACAATCAAAATCAAAATCAAAATAATCTTTATTCAACATAGACCTTTACAGGCACTTATTGACGTCAATAAACAAACAAAACAAAACAATAAACAAACAAAAAAAAAGGTTAAAAAAAAAATAACAAAAACCTTGTCCGTACGTACGAATAAGGAAAAAAAAATATATTGACTCGACACCTGTTCGGAAATTGGGGGAGCTTTCTCGAGAAGAACAGGCAAGAAACTCTGAAGGTCTATTTTTTATCTCCTCTTTTCAATGTTAATGAATAATATAATATACAGAACCCCAGTCACCAGATCAACACGCCCCAAACACGGTTGAAAAAAACGGTCGAGAATTAGACAATAAAATCCGCCACCGAGTAACCATTTGGTATACCTACACGTTGCTTTTCCAAAAGAAATAATTTGTTGTTTTTTTTAATTTTAATCGTCACTATAGTCAGAAATCAGGTAGGGAAAGGTTTCGTAGGATTGTATTAACTTATGTAATATGACAAAATCATACATCCCAAAGGAAAACAATTGATAAGCTACAATAAAATTTTACGAACACTCTATTCGTGACGTTCTTGCCACCAGGGTAGAATGGAAATCAATAGCTCCTCAATATTGGTTCTACCCGATCAGAACTCTAACGACTCCCTCAGGGAGACGTGTTTCATAATTCAGCGGGATATCAGCCTTTTATATTCCCGAGTCGGAATATTGATTAGATTTTAGATTTGATCGTTACATTTGTGAATGTAATAGCATCATATTATTCCGTTCGTGTGATTTGCCAGTTCGTTTTACGTAATATTATGCTAACAAGATAATTAGCTCAAATGTATATTTTATCATTCATATCTATCTTCTATATGTCACAAATTCATATCTTAAAAATTCTCATTAACTGCGAACGGCCCACCGATATTGTTAATTAATTTTTCTGAATACACATGGTATGATCGAGGTAGATAGATAGATAGATAAAATCTTTAATTACAAAACATCTTCATTGCACACAAATATAGGAACACAAAGAAACTAAAATCCCAGTACAAACCAAGAGCTGTGTGTGCTGTAAAGGTGTAAAAGGGTCTTAGCTCAATGATTGGAATTGCTCACAAAAATTACACAAAATTATCAAAAACTCGTTCTGTAAAATTGGTATAGAAAGCCTTCGTTTTCTCTTGTATGTAGCTTATAAAAACCTTTTTCAACACACTTCCTCATAAAGTGGCTCTAATCCCATGGCAATTAGGCACATAATGACACCTATAATCAAACTGTGACTTTTTCATTACTATTATTCACGAGTGAGTAATAGTTTTTTTTTATATTATTGGTTGAGTTACGTTACATTTGCGCTAAAAAGCTATCCGCGAAAAGCCCAAAAAAAAGAACCTCATTTTTTAGTCTACGGCCGATGCGCGCGCATAGGAAAACTAATTAATTTTTCCCGCCATTACGAAATTTATTAGTCTATGGCCGATGCGCGCGCATAGGAAAACTGATTAATTTTTCCCGCCATTACGAAACATTTTTCACAACTCGTCTCGTTTTCTCTTTCGAAGTTATTCAGTTACAGTCGGGTCAATTTAATAGGCCACATTTGACATTTGTTCATAGTGAGGTGACCTGCTTAAACACTCCGATTATGGTGAAAAAATCGATATTTACTTCAAACATATGTGAATCGAATACAGTTATTATGAAAAAGTACTTTTTTTATAAGATCCCTGTCTTATAAAAAAGTACTTTTCCACAATAACTGTAATAGGCAAACGAGCAAATGGATTACTTGATAGTAAGTGATTATCGCTGCCCGCAACAACAGACGTGTTGCCGGCCTTTTAAATGTGAATACGCTCTTTTTTATAGGTACTGTATTAATATATTTTACGAGTTTAATTGCCTTAATTTTTTTAATACCAATTATTTCTCTGTTAAAGAAGTTATTATTGTTTTTTTTATTATAAAACAAAAGAATAACATGTTTTATTTTAATAAAAATTTGACTCAAAAGAAATCAAAATCAAAATAATCTTTATTCAACATAGACTTTTACAGGCACTTATTGACGTCAACAGACAAAACAAAAAAACAAAGCTTAAAAAAAGAAAACAAAAACCTTGTCCGTACGTACGAATAAGGAAAAAAAGAAAAAAATAAAAAAATTGACTCGACACCTGTTAGGAAATTGGGAGAGCCTTCTCGAGAAGAACAGGCAAGAAACTCTGAAGGTCTATTTTTTATCTCCTCTTTACAATGTTAATAATTACAATGATATAATACAATATAGTATAAGATACAATCATACCTAATACGATTACAGTCGTATATATGTTTACATACAAAAATAATACAATAAACTAACTGACTGACTATTAATTCATGGTGAATAATGCCTTCACAAGTAATCATTGCATTCATTCGATTTTTTGAGGGACATCACTTACGTATAGACTTCACTGAACGCAACATTGTAACAACGGTCATTTGTGCATTTCCAAACTAAAAAAAATATTGAATATTTTAAGTCCGCCATTACAAGGTTAGTTGAGGAATTTTAATGAAATGTCAAATGTGGCCTATTAAATTGACCCGACTGTAATTATTAATTAAGATGTCTGCAAATACAATTTATGAAGAAAATGATTTTTTATTTAAGTATTATTTTATTCAGAAGTGTGTTGAAAAACGTTGTATGATACACGTGTGTATTGATGATTACCGTCCTCGGCTCCTTAAGACCCTCGCCTGACGGCTCGGGCCTCAATGCGCCTCAGCGGTAGTCACCAACATTACACACTTGTACCATAATGTACTATTGTTCCCCACTCCAATCTCGCTCCACATGTTTTGTATCGCACGCGCTGACCAGTGTTCGACCACTGTTGCTGTTATCAAGCACAATGTGGGTTTCCATATAAAAACTCTGTCATAACTTCGACACCAAATTATCCCAAGATAATCATCTGAATCATTGTCACCGTGTACAGAAAGGGATTATTGTGTTAGATAACTTCTGGAGACTGGTTGAAAAAGCAATTACTGATAGGGATAGGTATTTGTTTATGGACACAGCTAGGATGATAATAAACATTAACAATTTTAACACAGAAGCAGTTTAGATTACATTTACAAAATCTATTGGAGCAATGCCCGTGATATAGGCACGGCATGAAGTACTCCTGTGACGTCAAGCGACCCTTCCTCTCCGGGACGCGGAGACATTAGCATTTAGAGTGAGCGCCTGATACGGTGACCTTATCTCGAGACTGACGCTTTTCACTTGGGATGTTTTCACTGTATCTAGGGTACTTGAGTTGATATTTTAACTACGATCCAAACGCAACATCTCATGGAACAACGGAAAGCTGTTTGATTGTCGAAGGATGTAATGTCATCCCTATTTCTTACACAACTATATTAGTGAACAAGTAGACTACGATAGTAAGCGACTCCATGCGCTTGTAATTTTTTGAACCCGAAGTATAGCAACTTTTGCTTTGCAATCAAAATATCTAAGACTGAAGTACCTAAGCAGAAAATAAAGTGTCCAAGAGATATATCTCCTATAATCTCCTTCCAAATTTGCAGTAAGAACAAACAATGTGATTTTACGAGTCAGAATGCATTGTAGCTGCAGATGACTAGTCAACAGATGTATACAGGAAACTTCCGATGGAAAGGATATACTACTACTATACTAAATTACCTTTAAGTACATTTAGACCCAGCTGAGGTTATCCAGGGACTTAAATCCTAATATATCGGTCAAGATAGCGATAGGGATTAAATATTAGCTTGACCTTTACGCCATCTAGCGAACGGTGGTTGAACTGTAATTATAATCAGCTCAGTAAATGATTCACTAAATCATGTAATAATCATACTCAACCATTTATTTATATGTTATGACGCTGCCTAAAAAAAATTGAAACACAGAAATAGGTGGGAGCATGAAGACGCAAGGTCAGGACTATATGGATGTATTACTTACTACATCCCTGTCAAACTGCCTTCTCTCAACTTCATGATTTCCGTATTTTGTCTACGCGGCAGTAAAAGCTCATAATGAATAATGCTCTTTCAATCCCAAGCTACACACAGTATCGCTTTGTTTGTTACGAGCTAACCTAGACTTTGATACAGTCTAGGATTACGATCTTTTTTGCACGTTTTTATCGTTTATGATCAACTTTTCATCATCAGTTATCAATCCATTAAGAACAATTCGGTTCTTCTTACAGTGAGATCACGTAGCCCCAATATGTGGAGCTTTCTTGTGTATCCAGTTTTTTGAAATGGGTTCTTGGATTACAACATCCATGATATCACTTTTGAAAAATATTAATTTGTCGTGTATCTATATTACTGTGGGCGACATTTGTTAATATAAGTATTTTACTGTAACACTTATACCAGTAAAATATTAACATAAAACATACAACATAAAATGGAATCTACTGATATTGGATATTGAGAGAGCTTTCACGAGAAATTCTCTATCTCAATAGTTTCTATAAAACAAATTAATTGTTTGAAAACAGTGAAAATTCCCCTTTGTAAATTGTTAAAAAGGTGTTCATTACCAGTCCCAAAACAGGACATTCGTCTTGCCGGCGAAACTTTGTAAATTAAAGGCAAACTAATTTGTAGAGCTGGCGAGGAACACCTATTATCGTGAAATTAATTAGTGAACTCGTTTCTACGTGGGATCTAATTCTAATTTATTCGGATAAAACGCTCAGCTTAGGCACAGAGTGGGTAAGCTGCAGCAGATGTACCAGTTCGCACTATGAAAGTTGCAATTTATTATGTAGTTGGTCCGTCAATATAATATAATGTCGTCTGTATTTTTTAGATGCTGTTCTACAAGAGCATGGTTATAAGATGTGCATGGTAATGAAAGAAAGACCTGCTCCTTACTTTCCAAAGGGCGAGAGGAAACTACTGATGTCTGTACCTTGACTTGCCTCTGTCAAAATGTGAAAGTATTGCTGGACTCTTTAGTATGATTAATTCTTTAGTATAACCTCAGTCTGTGATAAATTTGTCAAGACTATCGGATCTATGTAGGTCGATATACGTAGAGATTTTAAGCTAAAATAGCTGATTGCTAAATAATTCGTTTTATGGTAGAAAGTAAATGATATTTAAGTACTCTCTTGAAAACATCCACGGATGAACTGTCGCGAATACTTGCGGCAAGAATAGCATAGTTCTTTTTTTTTTTTTTTTTTTCTCTTTATTTTGACACATACAGTCATTAAAAATACATGTATACGGTGAAATTACTTAAACAATAGACAGAGAGTGTCCAATTTTACAATAAAAAAAAGAAATGTTAGACAGACAGACAATGTTTTTGAAACTTTACACACAAACACACGCACACACGCACAGTTACATATGTATGTAAACTGTGCACACACCTACATATACATATTTTATACATATTTATGACAGCATTTGAAACACCAAAAAAAAAAAATTATATAATATTATGTCTATAGAATTAACAATTAGTAACTACTACTACTATTATGAATTGATATGAGAATATAGTTCTTTTTTTAGTGATTTAAGAGAATTCCTAAAAAGGTCTATAGTGTGAAATTCTTTATTATACATATGAATGCATCGAGTAAAGTAACTGTTAGAGGTATATTTCTTCCCGGTTACAGGCGGTACGAAAGCATGAACAATACGTGAGGAGCGTGCTGGTAGTCGAGCTTTAGTTATAAAATTAATTTTTGATAGAAGTGCTGGCGAACTAATATAATTATTTAACAATTTAAAAAGAAAGGTGATATCAAATTGTTTGCGGCGATTCTCTAAACTAAGGATTTTGTATTTTTTTAAGGATTCATCATACGTTAAGTCGTTTATATTATTTCTGTAATTAAAATTCTAATAAATTTCTTTTGAACTCGTTCGACTCTGTCAATATGTTTTTTATAATGAGGATTCCATACTACTGAGCCATAGTCTAAAATCGATCTTACAAAGCTAAAATAGAGAATTTTTAAAGTTTGAGATCTTTTAAATGGTTTAGTAATTCTATTAATAAAGCCTAAATTTCGAAAAGCTTTATTAATTATTGTATCGAGATGTAAATTGAAGGACAGTTGACTATCAACAACAATACCAAGATCTCGGACATGTTCAACTCTTTCTAAAGTCACTTCGTTTAATTTATAATTAAACAATATTGGAGAGGATTTTCGAGTGAGTGTGATAACGTGACATTTCAAAGAATTTAAAAAGAGTTGGTTTTCAGAGCAATATTTACTAATTAAATCTAAATCTGCTTGTATTTTTTGACAATCCTCTACAGTAATTATTTTATTAAATATTTTTGTATCATCAGCATATTGCAGACAGTCACTATTCTTGAGGGCTTCACTAATATCGTTAATGTAAATAGAAAACAAAACAGGTCCTAGATGAGAACCCTGTGGAACTCCAGATGGTATAGGTAAAAAACTGGAGCAGTATCCTTTCAAAAAAACAGCCTGACTTCGATTCCGAATATAAGAGCTCAACCATCTTAATAAATTGCCATGCACACCAAACTTCTCCAATTTTTTCAATAGCAAATCATGGTTAATTTTGTCAAAGGCCTTTGAGAAATCGGTGTACACAACATCAACCTGATAATTTTGATTCATGGCACTAAGTACATAGTCAGTTAAGGCCACCATATTCGTGTCAACACTGCGAGACTTAATGAAACCGTGTTGCGTTTCCGCTATATGGTTCTTAATCACATAAGATAGCTGAACGGTAACGATCTTCTCGAGCAACTTACCCAGGACACTCAACTTAGAGATCGGTCGGTAATGCGTTATCAAGTCTCTTTCATTCGACTTGGGTATCGGAGTAATGAGCGCTTTTTTCCATAAATCAGGAAAAAGACCGGATTTCAGTGACATTGAAAATATCATAAATACTGGATGTAATAAGCTCTCGGCACATCTTGAAATAATAACAGGATGTATACCATCGGCACCGGCGCCTTTGTGAATATTTACCGATTTTAAAAGTTTCAGTACCATATTTTTCTCCAATTTGATGTGTTCAATGTGAATTACAGGTGTTTCAGATTGCGGATTACTATTATCGATTAGGTTAGTATCAATGAAAGTCGAATGAAAATATTCGTTAAATGCGTCACCGATCTCATTGATATTCTTAAGTGTAGTGCCGTTAAATGTCATTATTTGTGGAAGATCACCTGATTCTCTTTTTGACTTGACGTATGACCAAAAGAAACGAGGGTTTTCTTTGATCCTGTCCTCCGAAAAATTTATATATTTATTATAACTTTCAGTTTCCAATTTACGTAATCGAGAACGAAGCATGGAAAAGGTATGGTAATCACTTGCGCTTCCATACGCTTTCCATTTCCTATGATATTTTCGTTTTTCATTACTCAATTTTATAAGAGGTCGCGTATACCATGGTGGATATTTTTGGGTATTAATTTGTGAACAAGTTGGCACATATTCATCTATAAGGGTATTCAATATTTTATAAAAAATCGATATCATAGTATTCACATCATTACAAGCTGAGAAAATATCTTCCCAATCAATAGCATCAAGTTTAAGTTTAATAGCATCAAAATTAGCTTTAAAGAACATTTTTATTTTATATTTATTTGACTGTAATGATGTACTCAACCCAACCCCGAGGTCAATATCCAATGCCCTGTGGTGACAGTCCTCAGGTAAAAGTGGCGACTCACTGGCTGTGACTTTACATGATGAATTACAGAAGATTAAGTCCAGTATTCGATTATTTATATTGCGTTCACCATTATATTGATCTAACAATGATAAACTCATAAAATCAGATGTTAGGCAGCATAAGGGATCATTAGATGTTGCTAATATCATACCATTTGTGTTACTATTGACATGCCACAAGGCGTTCGATATATTAAAGTCGCCCAAAATTAGAAAAACATCATTAGGATTTGAATCAGATATTATATCAGCGGTCTTGTTATAAAATGTATTCAACAAAGATGCATGTTGGCTGCCATGTGGTATATAGGTGCATGCCAAATGAAGAAATTGTGGCTCCCTTCCACGAACGCAATGACTATTGTAATTGGCGAGGCTGCCCAGCTGGATGCTCACCCACAGCTCCTCTGCGGGCGGCGGGGAGCACCAGGCGAACCGCGCCAAAGGACATAGATCGCGACGTACGGCCACAATTACCCCACCGCCCCGCTGACACCCGGTTGAAAGCCCATGACGATCACATCTTATAACCTCATATCGATTATCAAAGAATTCTGAGTTATGAAAAGAATCATTAAGCCAAGATTCGGTTATACATATTATGTCGAAATTATTATGCAAAACTTTTTGCATAAACTCAATCGACTTAGTACGCAAGCCCCTCACGTTTTGATAGTAAATAGATAAAACCATTTTCGACTTCATTTAAAAAAAGAAAATAAAAATAAAAAGTGTAACCACGAGAAAAATAAAAAATAAAAAGTGTAACCACGAGAAAAACAATAATACCTCTCTGATACTTTTTTATTATTTACGTGCTTTATATGACTTGTATATAATAAGTTTGTTTGATTGAACACATTTCTAAGAGTACACACTATAAATATAGAATATTTTAAATACCCACACACATAAAATACAATATATCGCATTAGAAATAAAATAGTAATATTACACAAAATTAGCAGTGGTTTACTCATCCCAACAGCGTGATTTAAAAACTCATACAAAATATCCTTGAAAACGTTATAATCTAGATAGATTTGAGTCCATTGCTCATAATTTCTATTTCGCTGATTGTACATTATATATTTAAATATATCATAGATGTATGCTAGCAGCAATAACACAGTGCCGACAAGACAATAACAGTAAATATGTAAAGAACAAGCGTAACTGCAATATAGTCAATTAATTTTTACTAAATCTTCTTCACTTCTGATAAAGAGAGGCTTAGACGTATCACTCTTTCGAAGAAATATTTTACAATTATTGATCCAGATATACTTGTATCCCAGTTCCTTTCCGAGTCGACGAGCTCTTCCAAACAAAAGTTTATTATGAGGAGCAAGGTGGTCGTTCACGTAAATAGGTGCGGAGGATCCGTTAATGTCAAGGTCGGCAGTGCTTAGTCCACGTCGGGCGCGTACAGCAGCAAGAAAATCATTTTTCATCCTACGTTGAGTAAAACAAACAATTATGTTGGATACCGGCTGTGATTGTTCACCATAACTTTCTTGAGTTTTTCTTTTCTCACCCCTGACAAACGGCTTCACTCTTTGAATATGATTAATATCTGAGGGTGACAATGAAAATCCGATCTTAACGCTTATTTTATGCAAGATAGTGTGTAGATTTTCAGTCTTGCTGCACGGCACACCAGATATTTCCAAATTGTTAAGACGACAATACTGTTCTCCACGACGAAGTTGATCAGCTAATTCTTTAATCTGTTGCTTAGCCACTTCAAGGTCGTTTTCCAACGACTGTGTTCGTGTGTTCCAGGTTTCTATGTTGTTTTTTAAGTTGTTAGTAGTCGTGACTATTTTGATGTGCTCGGCCTGTGTTTTTTGGTTACACTCTTTGATATTAGATATTTCTGATCTAATATTATTCAACTCATTGTTGATTTGCGTTATATTTTGATTTTGTTTGTCCATTAATGATTCAAAGGATTTTGTGAGGCCCTTTTGAAACTCCATAAGCGTCTCCTTTAACTCTTGACGATATTGGGCAAAAGTACTGTTAAGCTGCCGTTGAAATCCGAGCACACAGTTAGAATCGCATTCAGGAGTCTTGCGCTTCCTTGTGATTACTTGATTTGAAAACTCATCATCTTTTAGTTGGGTTAGGTTTGGTTGCGATCCACAGCTTCTCGCTGGAGGTGAACGCTGAGTACCCATTTCACCAATTCAAATAGGAACCTTTATCGGCAATAAAATAAAGATAGCTGTTACGAGTCACACTTGTTTCAACACGGACACACCAACGAATTCAATGATTACCGAAGATATGTGTAGGTAGATAGTTAGGCACACGGCGTTTAAGAACGCGATATTAGCTTTCTCCGTCGTTCAGCTATACATAAAAAATTGCACTTGTCTCGTTTACTCGCGGGGGTGAAGAGCGGTTACCGCAACGATGTCTCGATACACAATAAAATGTCAATTTTATTGCCAACAAGAAAACTACCGTACTGTATTAGTAATACCTAATGATTAAATTGTGTTTAGCTGTATAACTCCTATTTAATTTAAACACTTACAGGTCTTACTGCTAACAAGTCTCACGGACGAATGAGTCCTTGTTCTGTCTAATGCTAAGACAAGCAGTTCCTTTGTTGGTGACAAACTTCAAGTGAAGCTTTCTTCCACTTTCAACCTTATTATCATTTACCATTAGTTGAAATGAAGATTAACAGCTTCCCGGTCACAAACGGACGGTCACTACGGACTATAAAAGTCAGATTATTTTGGAAAGAATTTTACAGGTTGTCAATATTTTAAGTAGCCTTACAATATATCATATATATTTCCAAAGATAATTCTATGAAATAATAACGTTTGCTTAAATTCAACATGACCTAATATGACCCTCGGTTTCATTATACAACTGCTGAAATTGTGTACGCTGTGGTATCATGCTTAACTCTCCTTGATCAAAGGAGGTTCGATCCGCTTTTGTCGGCATTTCTTTTTAGTGATTTAATTTGTTATGTGCTCGGCTCAAGTTTATGTAAACAGTTTTCGGATAGCATAGTTTGTTTCGCAAAATTTATTCATCAGCTATTCTGTGTATTATTTTTATACATACATATATCATGATTAACTCCACCGAGATACTCGACCATACTCTATGTTAGAGTAATTAGGCCCTGAGGAAAATGCATTACATTGCATACCCCGGCTGTGGCGAGCCGGCGGTTATGTGGGGCTCTCTTCCCCAGAAGGGGGAGGCCTACCCACTAAGAACCTCAAGGATGGCCTTCCTCAGGCATTTAGGCAGCCCCGAGAGCGCCCTGGAACCCGCGCGCGAAGTGCCTAAGCGGGAGTGGCACCGACGGATTGTGGCGGCCTGGCGTGCGCAGCTCGAACTACGGATCTGCGCGCGCCAGCGGGCCGTCGGTGCCGTACTCCCGCACCTCGAAGCTTGGCTCCACGGGAAGGAGGTCACCTACTGATTGACTCAGATACTCACCGGGCACGGCTGCTTCGGTGAGTATCTGTGTCGAATAGGACGGGAGGATCGACACATTGTCACCACTGCGCATCCGACCTCGACTCGGCCTAGCACACGCTGGCGGAGTGCCCCGCGTGGGCCTCCGAGCGCCGAGTCTTGGTCGCAGAGATCGGGCGAGATCTGTCTCCGCCGGCATTGATTGCGGCAATGCTGGCGGACGAGGGAGGTTGGAGGGCTGTGGCCTCCTTCTGTGAAGCAGTGATGCTCCAGAAGGAGGCCGCCGAGCGGGGTCGGGAGATGGCCGATCCCGCTCGAAGAAGGCGGCGCCGGGCTCGGTAGCACAGCTGCGGCGCCGCCGCGGGTCGCCGGCGGGCGCGAGGAAGTCGCGACTGCTACGGCGACCCGGGATGGACCACGCCCCTTCCGTGGCCGGGGGGCGTCGTCGGTGGAGGAGACCGGGGGAGGTAGTAGCCTCCCCCGAGGAGGGCTCCCCTCTAGGCAGGGGAGCGGAGGCTGGGGGTTCCCGGAGGTGGCTTGCTGTTCCCGGGGGCTCCCTACATGCCTGAGGAAGGCCATCCCTGAGGTTTTTAGTGGGTAGGCCTCCCCCTTCTGGGGAGGAGAGCCCCACATAACCCCGGCTCGTCACAGCCGGGGTATGCAATTTAATGCATTTTCCTCAGGGGAACAAAAAAAAAAAAGAGCCCCCGGGAACTCTAAGCGACTTCCAGCAACCCCCAGCCTCCGCTCCCCTGCGATAATCCAGGGGAGCCCTCCTCGGAGAGTAATTAGGCCTTAGTCAACCACGTGGTCTAGTGATGGCTGGTCGAACTATAAGCCCCAGTTTCTTCACAGGTGTTGTAAATGGAACGCCGTTATAGGTCGGATTTTAGTGCTTTATGGTTTTTGAAAATGCTTTGAACAGTATTCCTGACATGGCAAGAGTTGTCATCGATAGAGAGCTTTTTGGTTATATCATGAAAAATTGCTAAGGAAAGTTTTAATAATATATCAATTACATTTTCTGGAGTTTGATTTACTATAAAAAAGAGCTACTCGGAAGCTTCCAAGCTTACGGTGACAGTGTATGCATTGTAGAGTTCTGTTTTTCTTCACAGGAGTATTGTACTATCATCAACATATCAAGTTTACATTTGTACTATGAAAACCACAATTAGTACGAACAGCTTATGCACTGTTTTAAGGTCAACGTGTCAAAATCTGACGCATTGCTCTGAGTAGAAATATAATTCTAAAATCAAATACATATATATTGTATTTAAGTCAATACTATATAGTTCTGTTATTTTGTTGCAACATATGTGATAAGGTGCTGCCACCTTTATTTTTTTGAGGGGAAATGCTCCTTATGCACCGTGACACCGCGCTGGCTAGGCGCGGCCGTGTGTTGGGCTCTCCGGTCTACGACGACCGGCCTACCCACTAAAACCCCCCCGTGTTCTCTGGGCGCATGTGGTGGGGTGCGGTTTCGCGATTCTACCGCCACAGCGCCTACGGGTCGGCTCGAGCTATAGGTGGTGGTCGAGCTACCATCAAGGAGGGGATTGTCCGAGAAAAGGTGCTGCCATCTTACGTATGTTAGTTGAACTTTGCAATATCTATAGTAACAAAATATGTTATTCGTGTAGTAGCATTATTGTGACCAATATTACAACGAATAAAAGCTCAAAGTCGTAACGTTAAGGTTGGTATGTTACCACGTGCACATTAAAGACTAGTACATCTAAAGCAGTTAATGTCAAACCTCTTAAGCTGGTTTAGTGTCCGACAGAGAAACATAATTAAAGCGTACGCAACATCGCATAAAAGAAACGGCCGCTAAACGCCAGCAGCGAATTCCGGGGAATGGAAGCATTGTCTCGGATTAACCGAGGCGAAGCTCGTTACGGGACAAGGGACAGGTAGGACGACCTCGTGTACGCACCGGGTGTCACGTACTGGACGCAATACTGTCTGCTGTCACATAAATATTTGTGATGTCCTGTAATTATTATGTTTCGCATAGCCCAGCATAAAAAATAAAGCTTTATTATCAAACTTACTGGGATTTTACGAGTATGTCTATCGTACTTACAACTTAACTGCTAGCTCTCATAAAATATATTTGTAACTAGCGGATCCGACAGACTTCGGTCCTGTCATAAAGATTTGTAAAGTGGCAATTTTTGTTTCTATTATTTCATAGATAATATAGCATTGTCAACCAAATTGCAAAAAAAGGTCCAAATGAACTATTACACTTTGTGACTATTCAATTTTGGAATGTGACATTAAATCCTCCAACGATGTACTCTGTGCTCCAACGCACACACGCACACTGTTTTGATAGATATATTTGAATTTCAACTTTATATGTATAGCGTTAATAAAGCGCAAATTGAATCTTTGATGTTAAGAACACATTGCTTAGATAACAGTGAGTGCTTACAATATGAACTTTATACAATAACAATAAAGCTCAAATTGACTGTTCGTTTTAATTAGACAACGTTTGTATGGAAAAAAGGGCTGTTTTTGGGTTTTAATTTTTAAACCATCCTTGAATCTTATCGAACATTTACAAAAAAGAATTGGCCAAATTTGTCTAGGCGTTGTTGAGTTATGGGTTGACCAACACATTTTGCGATTCATTTGTACCTATATAGATTGCACGGTCTAACCCTCATACGTCACGTGACTATGTTTAGTTCAGTTCTTTTCTTTTATTTCAATACTTTGCTTTATTTTACCTTGTTATGTAAGTTTATTTTATTTACTGAAAATTTATAAGTATGTTTACTTTATTTATTTTATAATTAAAACATACAGACATATATAGATCACAACCTACCACGAGATTCGGATTTCGGACATAACAATTTGAGTCATAGAAAGGACATTGAAATTCTGTTGCTTGGTGCCATGCCATGCTTTCTAGATGCAACGAAGGAGTTTCAGATTTGGTGCGAGTTAGGTCGAGCTAGCCCGTGGGCGTGTGGCGGTAGAATCGCGAAAGCGCACCCCGTCACGCGCCTAGTCCCGCTTGGATGACACCGGGGATTTTAGTGGGTAGGCCGGTCTTCTCAGACCGGAGAGCCCCACACACGGCCGAGCCTTGCCAGCGCGATGCCACGGTGAAGAAGGAGCATTTCCCCTCGAAAAAAATAAAAATAAAATAAAAGATTTGGTGCGAGTTAATAATAAATGGATGAAATTGGGCCAGTACGACAAATATTTTCAAAATTGGTTGAATGGTATGAAAAATGCATAAACAGTAAATTTGTTTGAGATCAATAAAAAATATATATTTCTTACAGTTACACCAATTGGCTTAGCCCAAAGTAAGCTCTGTAAGACTTGTGTTATGGGATCTAGGGTAACGGATAGACATACATATATTATACATATATAAATAAATTTGATAGAAATATATTATAACAACCATGACTAAGGTACAAATGCTCGCATTGAAATTCGGTTGGAATTCGAACCCAGGACTTGAGAGATGGTGACACCTTGAACCGATTTACTAACCACTTTTAGCACAATATTTGGCATTACCTTATGATGCATGATGTATTAAAATGATGTAACGTTTTCACTTTGTGGGTTTAGGGTCACAGAAAACCATGCTCAAGCGTAAGGAAAGTGACTTCATGAATTATCAATATTGAAGTCATTTTCCAAATTGACGACTCTGTATCTATTTAATACAGGGAAAAAAAAACAGCCCTTGCTGAGTTTCTTGCCGGTTCTTCTCAGTACAAGGTCTCCCGCTGTAGATTTGCGAACCGATGGCGTAGCTTTTCGACATTCACAAGTGCTTGTAACAGCCCAGACTGAATAAATGATTTTGAATTTGATTTTGAATTTGAATTTGAATATGTTACAAAAATACTTATATCGCTTTGATCGCTACCCCTTACCAAGAGGTGATCCACATGCTTCTTCACCAACTATGTGGTAAAATAAGACATTATTTAACTGATAATTATAATGGTGAATAAATTTTAAAAATTCGTGTTCGATCTAACTACCCCAGCGACAATTTATTCGCATCTGTTGAAGTTGAAACAATAATTGTTGTTATTCTGAAGGCTTCGACTCGGAGCGGAGATAAATGGCGACATTTATCAGGGATCCGTTTGTTTTGGCCGACAACAAGTGTTAGGTTCCGGAAAGTGAAATAATCCGATATTATTTATGGCGGCACAAGTCGAGCGCCACCGGACACTGTTCGTGACAGATTTTTGTGCGGGTATTATAATAAAGTTAGTTTTATACTCGCGCCTTCATCTCCCTAATCGATATATATTTTCCACAGAACAGATATATTTTCGCATCCAATGCCTGTCCACATGTCTAAAGGATCATATACAGAATTACCGTTTATTATTTCCAAAGGAAAGAGAAAATCCCGTGCTAATATAACTTTTTATCGCGTCTCATCGGCAAACAAGCAGATTACTCTGATGGTAACCGAAGGTTATTAACCCAAGCAAATCTGCAACCCCCACAAAAATCACCGTGTACGTAGCCAACATATAACATAAGATGTAAAGGCACAGTACCTGCCAGTAACACTGCCTTTCTTACCCTTTACGTTGGAACACAGCAGTGCAAACACTGCTATTTGCAGCAAAAATGGGTAAGACAGAAGTACCTAAGGCGACGACCTTGTGTAGCGTAGTAGATAGTTGTCCTATACGCATTCCCAGGACCCAAACTACTCACGTACGAACTTTTTGCTACGACTCCTTCACTCTAACTTTTTTTTTATTAATGTCTGGAAAATGCGTTACGCATACCCCGCGGCTCGGGAACACTGCGGGGTTATGTCGGACTCTCCGCGCGCTTGGGAGCCGAGTGCCAGCCAAGCGCGCGGCTTACCGACTAAAAACCAGACAATGCCCCTCAGGGACGCCTTGGCGCATCAATCGTCGACGCATCCTCCCCCTCATCAGACGAGGAGGAAGACACGCCGAGGAGAGCAGCATCACTGCCTGACAAGGTCATGGGAACACTTACGTACACTTCCACGACCTCGTCGGCGTCATTGGCTCGCCCGCGGCGAGCCCCTCTCACCCCCCCCCCCCGTTGTGCTGGGGGGGCCGTCGATCCCCCGGGACATCCAGGGGATCGTCGACTGACGGCGACCTTTGAATAGCAGGAATCAGCCTTCCCGGGCCTGGTCCCCGCTGGTCACCGACAGGAGGAAGGAGGCGAGCGAACTCGCGCCTCCTCCGCCCTACGCGCCTGCGGCGGCATGCCGGGGTCTCGGGATCCGCCTCCCTGGCCCGCTCCGCCACCTTCTTCTGCGTCATGACGTCGGCGCAGAAGGAGTTTCCTTCACTCCAACTACTTCAACTCAAGGTAACTCTCGCAACTAGAGTGGGTGTTATGTCACCGTAAGCTTGTGAGCCTCTGACTAACTTAGAGGGTCCCAAACTTTTTTGTCTTAGACCCTTTACTATGTTTTCCGGTTTTGGGTAGACCCCCTTACCTGATATTGAATGCCTACATCCTACAACATACACAATTTTATGAGCATATATAATATTTTTTTAAGTTTTTTAATTTATCATAGACTGCTTCAAAATAAACCTAATTGAAAAAACTAATATCGTGTTTTAAATAGGTTTCACTTTGAAATATATATATATATATATATAACGTGTGACCCGCCCCGGCTTCGCATGTATGCAATGCTTATGTATATATACCTACTACAAAATGTCCTTATACACAACGGCGTATGCGATGAAAGACATTTTATGGCTAATTTTTTTATACCTTCGGTTGGTATTAATAAGAATTTCTGAAGAATTCTATAGTAATCTAGTACTAAATATAGCCTATGTTACTCAATGATAATGTAGCTTTTTGTACAAAGTACAGTGCAAATTGCAATTATAAGATTTTATATTTTTTGTCAATTAGGCGCGTCAATTGTGCACTTTGATCGCGACCTACAAATATCAGTGCAAAGAACTGCGATCTGTTGCCGTAATGGTTAAATTATACATAGTTTTTATTTAGTGTTCAATTAGAAATCGTGACAACAACTCACGCTTTGCATTTTAATTTATTCGTTTTGGCACTCATTGACATTTGACATTAGTTTAAGTTGACATTTAGATTTAATTGACATCAACCCCCAAACATTGGTCCTTCGAGCCGGATATAATTAATTAATTGACATCAACCCCCAGTCATTGGTCCTTCGAGCCGGATATAATTAATTAATTGACATCAACCCCCAGTCATTGGTCCTTCGAGCCGGATATGAACCAGCGACCTATGGAGCGAACATCCCCCAAACATTGGTCCTTCGAGTCGGATGTAATTAATTAATTGACATCAACCCCCAGTTACTTTTTAATGAAAAAAGAATGAGTAGTATTAAAATCGGTCTAGTACTTTTTGAGTTTATTCGTTACATACAAAACTTTCCTCATTATAATATTAGTGTAGATAAATATCTATATGTATACTATCCATACAACGGAAAATGGTAATTAAAACACTGTTTTTACGCGAAAAAATAAACATTGCAACCTTTGGAGTGGTGAGTTGAATTAAATGATTTTTTACAACGCGCCGCTCCCTTATTATCCCGTCTTTCTCGTTTGCAGACAACGGACTCTCGTCGCTCAAGTGCGGAGTGTAAAAATGAAATGTAAACATTCCGTTTAAACGAATTTGCAAATGAATTAATTTTGGACAATAGCAGACATGGCTTAGTGTATATTTTTCCAAATTGTAGTAACTTTTATAGGAATTTAGTCTAAAAGTCCGGTCGGACTGACTGGTCCTTGTGGGATCGTCTAAGGCAGCGGTGTCGTAGACCCATTGCCATGTTTTACAGTTTTGAGTAGACTTTGGTAGGTTTTGGTACTTTCTTGATATTGTAAAATTTATAAGCATATATAATATTTTTTTTAACTTCATTTTATAAATAATGTATATATCGGCTCAAGACCATTATTTGAAGTTACTCGTCAACGTGATAAGATGCAGATACAACTAGATTAAGAATTTATTAAAATATTGATCATGAAATCACTGTTTAAAAACTATTGTAATATTCAAATTGTTTTATTTCCAAAACTTAACCTAAAAACTCGAACACCTGCGTCGAACATCTGCGTCTAGCACGTGGTCGTTGCCTATAAATACGGAGTAGGTATGGCCTTAGTGCAGTTACTACCTCGCCCCCTCCTTTGAGAGGGCGAGCGCTCAGATAAAGCCAATAGGGCCCCAGACTTTCTGCCCGGCCAAAGGCATTAGGCAGTGTTTAGCCTTCCGTTAGAGTCCAACATAACCACCACCGTAGACTGGGCGCGGGTGGTATCCAGTGTGAGGTCGTCCAAGCACCAAGGGGTTATTAAGACGACCACTGTGGTGGCGCGCCCCTTTTGAGGATTCACTGCATCCTCCCGCAAGGAAAAAAAAATTGAGCAGTTCCGTTGCGCACTAGCCGTCGGAGAGATCACACTACTGCGTGTCATATTGTTACATATTTTGTGTACCAAGTGTTTTCATTCAGGAGGATGGAAAATAACCAAGAATGTGACGTCAGCAATGCTGACGTCACCCTTTTTAAAAACAACCTTGGCGCCGACCTTCCGTCCTATATTAGAAGGTAGTATAATATAAGTAAATAGATACTATCAGTGCATGTTGAGATCAAGACGAAAGTCTTCGATTCGTGCGTGTTGCCAGTGATGACATACGGAACAAAAACCTGGCCACTCACAATGGGCCTTATAAGGCGGCTCAAAGTCACCCAGAGGGCAATGGAGAGGGCTATGCTCGGAGTTTCTCTGCGTGATCGAATCAGAAATTATGAAATCCGCAGAAGAACCAGGGTCACCGACATAGCCCGAAGAATTTCGAACCTTAAGTGACAATGGGCGGGGCACATTGCTCGCAGGACTGACGGCCGTTGGGGCGGAAAGGTCCCGGAGTGGCAGGCATATGCTAGACACCGCAACGTTGGTAGGCCTCCCACAATGTGGACCGACGATTTGATGAAGATCGCGGGAAGGCACTGGACGGTTGCAGCGCAGGACCGATATGCGTGGAGATCCTTTGGGGAGGCCTATGTCCAACAGTGGGTGTCTATTGGCTGAAATGATGATGTTGAGATCCATTATTATGGAGTCCCATTTTCATTTCATGGATCCCAAAAATTTTTTTCGCTGAGAATAGACCCCTTGCAGGTTGTCATAGACCCCTAGGGGTCGATATAGAGCACTTTAGGAATCATTGGTCTAAGGTAATGCAGTATTTATAAGCTTTCCATATGATGAAGTGATAATTTCATTAAAGTCGGAGGAGGGTGCTGGATACTAACAGCGCAAATATTATTAATCTTTGGAAGACGCTTACGCTTATCGTAAGCCTCCTCCAAAGGTTCATCACTCATTGAACTGATGCTTATATTAATCATTATTACTAAATCATAACAAACCATAAGACTGTAAATATAAATCGCCACAATAAATAAATTAGAATATATTTTAAATAATTTATCCTTGACATTATATTAGTTTTAAATATTTGCATGGTATTGTCTACAGTAGAGTAGGTAGGTACGAGTAAAAGTGTGATTTGTTACTTTTTTATTACATTATATTGGTAAGCAAATACACTCATGGACAAATTTAGAGGAACGCAAAAAAGTGTGTCTAAAACAAAAAATCATAAACATTTCGTTATATATTTTTTTGTAATTTGGATTTTGTTTATTGATCGTTAATTTAAAATTGCAAACGTTGTAAAACAAATTAAGAAAAAACTAAATAAATTAACAGATTAGTATAATTTTGGACTTAAAGTTTTTTTTTAATGCTTAAGAAAGCCTGTAACGTGGGCTATAATCAATACTTAGTGTTGCCTCCTCTAGCTCTTCGAACTGCTTCAAGTCTCCTTGGCATACTCCTGATTAAGTTATCAATAAAATCTTGAGACATTGCGTTCCATTCTTCTTGAAACGTTTTTCAGCTCTCTCAAATTAGCTGGGGATTAGAAAATTAGAGGATTTCTTTTGAAAATTTGTCGTCCAAGCTTATCCCATACTTGCTTTATAGGATTTAAGTTGGGGGACCGCGCTGGCCACTCCATAGCATTGATTTCAATGTCTCGAAGATAGTCGACAACCACAGCCACAGTATGGGGGCGTGCATTATCATGCATAACAACAAATTTATCTCCTATAAGAGGGGCAAAGGGCACTACGATTTCTTCTAAAATCTCAGTTACATATCTTGGCGCTGTTAGTGATCCATTCTCGATGCCACGGAATTCCGTACGTGCCCCCAAAAAAATACCTTCTCATACCATAATTGACCCTCCACCATATACCTCTTTTCCAATGATGTTGCAATGTGCGTACCACTTTCCTGGGCGTTTCCACACTTTAATCCTTCTATCATCTGGCTTCAGGCAAAATCTGGACTCATCTGTAAATAAAACTTGACTCCAAGTTTCGGCATCCCAATTTTCGTAATTGCGAGCAAAATTAACTCTAGCTACTCGATGACATGTGGTAAGAAAGGGACCTTTGGCAGGCAAATGTGTATTTAATCCGGTTGATTTAATTCTTCTTCTCACGGTTTTTGTGCTTATTGTAACTCCTGGAATTTCTTGCAGCCTAGTCCTTACGTCGGAAGAAGTTAAGGTCCGGTTTATAAGTACACTGCTAACGATGAACCGGTAATATCTGGCCGCAGTTTTCGGTTTGCACCCCTGTCCTGTGGGTCTCGTAAACTGTTCAGTCTGCTGATACATCTTGACAATTCGGTGTACCACAGATTTTGATACTCGTAAAATTTGAGCAACATTTCCGTAGGTGTGCCCAGTTTCATTTAAAGTAATGGCCCCAGCAACTTGAGTGGCATTTAGATCCGGTATTATCAGTTTATTTGCAGTATTAATTCACACTTGACACGATAAAACAAGGCAGTCGTGGTAAATATAAAAAAAAAACTAATTTTAAACTCAAAATCAAAAGATGAGTTTTTATGCAGTATGAAAAAACACAATAATATGCAATAACAACATACAACACATGAAATTCAAAATAAAAAAACATGCCAACACTTTTTTTTTCATAGGATTTACTAACGTTTGTGGCCAGTACGTACAATAATTACAACAGGAGAAATTAAACCTTTTTTTGCGTTCCTCTAAATTTATCCATGAATTTATAATGTTTACCTTATGTTGTCATTTAGAGTGAAGATTTTCTTATATTTTTACTATATTTGAAAATAAAACAACAATAAAACAGGTGTGACAACGATACGGAATTTACATTGAAATGAGACTATATAAAATAGGAATGACGGTTAAAACTGTTTCACTTTTGACGCTCCACTCGCTTTAGGTGTCGAATAATTCGATTTCCGTCGCGGCGCGGAATGCACACCTCACGTATTTCAGCGTTTCCAAATTGTTGCCAGAAAACATAGGTATATTAATACACAACTTCACAATCAATATGTGGTCTAGATAATATTTATGGTACATGTGTTGTCAACAATACCATCACCTTCTAGAAATAACGGTTTAATTATTTAAAGCACTGGAATACTAGCGTGACTTTTATGACTTGCAGTCTTCCCGACTGACTGAACACTGATCCCAACCAAGTCATGTCTAATTATTACACCTTTGAAAAATGTGCAACTGTGTTCCGCCACGTGGCTAACTGTGCTGCCATCTATACTCGACCAAATCATCTAATCATTACACCTTTTAAAATCAAATGCGCTACTCTTCCGCCACGTGACTCACTGTGCTGCCATCTATTGGATAATGTCACAAACAAAAAAAAGACAGTAGTCATATCCGCAATCTATCATCCATCATAACCTCAAGCATGTGAAGTAGAATTGCATATTTACATTACAATGACTGCGTATAATAATTGAGGTTTTAACACATGGGACATCGTTATGCTATATGTTAGCTGTTTTATGTTTTCCTCCTTTAATTTACTCTCTCCATATCTTCTTAAGCCAACTCCTCCTGACTCGTGTTATCTTCGTCACCTACTTAATGTGGATACAAAACGCATCTCAATTATATATCTCTTCAATAAAACGGTGAATTTATTATATTAACATGTACTTAATATAGACCTAGTTGTATAACTAACGAACACAAGCCACCAAGGTTTCTATTATTCACGGAGGAAATAGTAGCATATTCGTTTAGTGCTGTGACTAAAACAGAGTCCTCGTTGACATATCGATTCCGTGCACCGTATAATTTCCCTGCCAACCGATATTCTTCACTCGTTAATAGTGATGGGACAAATGCTCCAGTCTTGATATCGGTAAGTTATTTGGAATATATTACACTAGTCTGTCACATGTAAAGTCTGAAGCGTTGCTGTATATACGAGTACATAATTATTACACGAGTATCTAGAAGCATACACAAATGATACCTTTTAAATTTGAACTTAATAACTTTATAGAACTTTGAACGGCCTACCCAATAGTTGGGTCCAAGTTAAGTTTAAATATTTGGCTTAGATATTTTTGCAGCTGTGTTCATGTTAAAATTTCTCAAACAGAGAAGTATAAGAATCAGATGGAAAAGGAATCAAATTTATCTATGAATACACTTTATGTAATAACAAAACGAAATGTATTTTTGATATGTTAACTTTAACAACTATTATTGTCATAGCTATGTCAACACTTACTTTTCAAAAAATAAAATTGTTGGCAATACATTTCTACAATATAATACGAAATATACAGGAAGTGTTGATTGGATTCTAAATTAATTTACTCTGCAACTCAATGAATAGTATTGTGATTCAGTAATTAATTATTAGTATTTTAAATATTTATGATTAACTAAACATTATTGGTTTTTTTTTACCATACATAATGTTAAATATGTTTAAAATGACAAATCATAATTATTACTTAATAGATTTCTCACCATGTAGATTAATATACAATACATCGTGTTTACAAGATAATAATATATTATAACAATACAGATAATTATAAAAATAAACAACACAATTCATATTACATTACTTATTAATTACAATTTTATAACTTATTCGGTTTCACATATCGCTTAAAGTCAAGATAATTTACTTACTGACATCACAATATATTGGTATACTAGCAGACCTGACAGACTTCGTCCTGTCAAAAAGATTTGTACAGTGGCAGTTTTTTGTTCCTAATTATTTTATAGATAATGTCACATAGCCAACCAAATTGCAAAAAAAGTCTAAATGACCTATTACATTTTGTGGCTATTCAATTTTGGAACGTGACATTAAATCCTCCAACGATGTATTCTGTGCTCCAACGCACGCACGCACACTGTTTTGATAGATATGATTGAATTTCAACTATATGTAGCGTTAATAAAGTGCAAATTGACTCTTTGATGTTAGAAACACACCTTCATTGCTTAGACAACAGTGTGTACTTGCAATATTAACTTTATACAATAATAATAAAGCTCAAATTGATTGAACGTTTTAGTTAAAAAACGTTTGTATAGGAAAAAAAGGTTTTTTTTTAATTTTTCCGATAATTATTCGAATTTTTCTCATCGTAAAAACCATCCTTAAACTTCAACGAACATTTTTTAAAAAGAATTGGCCAGATTGGTCCAGGAGTTGAGTTATGCGCTTATCAACACATTTTGCGATTCATTTTTATATATAAGATCTAACAGAAGTAATAAGTTACAGTCAAAACTGATTAAAAACTAAGCATTCAACTATACGTAGAAATTTCAATTTACCCAAACTGACTATAACCATCTGTCACCTTGTTTACCGTAACCGAATTCCCGTCACTAGTCATAAAGCATTTACGATCTATTATTACCATAGAAAGGAGAAGGCATAACATTAGAAAGTTATATTTCAGAAGCCGCATTGTTTCAGGGCTCATGTTTCATAATAGCAATAACACTCAAGCCGAGCACGATAGGGCCAGCGGTTTATTGAGACGATACGTTCCATTTGAATATCGCGACAGAATCAAATATCTGATATCGGATATCGACGTGGAGTTATTTTATGGGTCATCTTTAAAATTATATGCTTATATGGTTCTTTTGTGATTGCTCTTATGAAAAAAGACTGCATAGATACATTTCCTAATATTTTGACTGTAGGAAATAACATAATGAAACTATAGTTTTTACAGATATAATGTGAACTTGCTCAAACTTGTAAAGGATGTTGAGTTTTGATTATTTATCTGAAGTCAGCTTCTAATTGACAACTCTGTCAAAATACAGGGAGAAAAAAAAATAGTTCTTGCTGGTTCTTTCCAATATTAGATCTCTCGCCGTAGACTTGTGAACCAATGGCGCAGAATCATTAACGTGCAAAAGTGATTATATAAATCCTATTTGATGTACAAATCTTTGATTTTGATCTTGTGATATAAGCATGTTTTAATCAAACATACTTATATATTTTTTTCAATTCTTTTAATACAGCTTCTACTTATAACGACATCATTCACTATAACACATTTCCGCAATGCCTTACTTAAAGCCCCATGCTTAATGTAGTCAGGAATACGTGGGTCTTATAAAAATACCTATTAAAACGTCGCCCGTGTCCCATCCCCAGATATTTTTCATGGGTTCGAAGTGACAGTTAAATCTTGTATTTAAAAACTCTTCGAGCCTTCGCCGATTCTGTTTCTGAGCCATTTTATGTGATCAACAAAGTACATATCAGTCTCCTACCCCCATGGGCGTATGTCAACCTTTGAGAGATATAGAGAATCAGAATTACATGTATTATAACAATTTAAAATGATTCAAACATTATTCAAATATATAAAAAATAATATTAAAGATAATATAAGTTGAACTAATAACAATACATAAATATTTTTTAACACCATTGCTCGTAATTGGTATGTAACTACACCAATTTTAGTTTCACAATGTATCATATTGCCAACTTATAATATCTTTCGAATTTCAAATTCGATTACCGCACAGTTTGGTAATCAAAAGTTAATAGCTTCGTAAAGAAAAGTCACGCTTTTATTTATAAGAAAAAAAAGTAGGAACCAAAGAGAATTCATATGCAAAATGCTGAAACATTTTTTAAATTATATAAGTTGGGCGTTTAGAAACACTCTGTTTAAAGATGTAAAATTATAAAAACCTTATTTAAAATTACAACTATTAAATAGAAGTCATACATAAATATTAAAAGTATAGGTGTATTTAGTTTGTAAAAATTATATAATTTGCTGTTCTGGCTGTATAAGCGTCGGTACCTTAGTCTTTCGCGCACAAAGCCGTCAATGAAAAAGTAAACGCGCCATTTTTCAATTTTCAGTACTATTTTGCAAGTAGATATTTTGCATTGTTTCTTTTGTTAGGATTTTTATATCAAAAATTTCATCAAGCGATGAAATTGTATGTACGAATGAAATACGTCCAATGTATAATTTTTATAATTGTACTTTCACAAATTGTTTTTCTAAATAATTTTTTTGACCTATAAAGTTTGTAATAATTACTCGCAATGGTGTTGAAAAACGTCGAATAACACTCGTGAGCAGTTAAAAATTTCTCACTTGTATTATAATGTACTATTGATACATTAACTTTTTTGCTGTATTAGCTGATGTAATTCCACCAGTTTTAAATTTGTAAAGCGGGAAAAACGCGTGTGTTACCAAAGCAAATAGTTAAGTTATAGTCCATACAAATTCCATAACAGTATTATTTGCCACTTCGCGCGCTGTTGCTATTCAAATTTCGCACTAATCGCCGCGCGGTGCCAGTCAGTAGTAAAACGGCGGGAAAGCAACAGTGTGCATTCACAGATTGAGTTTATTTAAATTTTTTTTTCTGTTTCCTCGCAGATTGATGAGCGAGTGATTGTCTTATCTTTATTTTAAAATTAAGTCAACGATTTCATGGCGAGTGATACGATAAGTCCCAAACTGCAAAAACGTTTTGATATTATTTTTAACTAAGGAAATCCTACTTACAGTTCATGTGTTCACAGCACAGCTTGTTTCCATGTTGAAAATCTTTTTCAGAGTATGCACCCTAAGTTAAGCCTCTGGCTCGTGTTGCTGGAAAATGGCCAAAGCTAACTTTCCAAACTGTAATATGATTTGAGTTAGGACAAACAGAACAGGTTTCAGCGCGGAGCGGCAAAGCGGCTAACTCGAATGAATAGCCTGAAATATCGTATGTGGTTTGAATACAGGCCGTTCCGGGAAATTGTAGTTAACGAGTGCCTACAGGTGCAGCGATCCCCGCTGTTGGTAACTCCTATTCTGTTTATTTTTATAGTTATACTCGCAATGATGACACATTTTAATTGTCAACGTAATCGCTTCTTTAAAACGTAACTAATAAACAAATGCTTGTAATTTTGACATTATTGGCATCTAATAATTAGGTAACAATCAGGTGTACAAAATAGGAACTTAACACCGAGGCATTCTCTACCAATCAGTACCAGTAATCTAGACTTATAATAAATCTGTATAGAGGTCAATTCTGTACGTGGATTATATTTCCAAAACAACTATCAGGTGGTGATTAAGGATCGGTACTGAAAAAAATGCAATCAGTAAAATTTCTGTCTGTCTGTATAAACGTTATAGAAACAAAAACTACTTGACCGATTTTAACAAAACTTGGTACAATTATTTTTCATACTTCTGAGCTGGTTATATTATACTTTTCATCACGCTACAATCAATAAGAGCAGAGCAGTGAAGGGAAATATTGGGAAAACGGCAGAAGTTACTCCAATTTTTAAGCTTCAATCGCGTGTGCAACCTTAACGGCTAAAGCTACACAGAAATCATGTATTACGGAAACGTTTCCTTAAAATTATGTAAAAAATATCCCACGACAGCATATGTCTATCTTTTATGGTTGACTCACAATAACACGTGTAACTCCCGATAGCTTAGCAGTTCAAAGCTTTCTGATTATATTTATCTACTCTTACGTTTATAACACTCTCAGTCATTAAAAATGCTATCTAAAATTACGATTCCACGTGGACGAAGTCGTGAGCACAGCTAGTTGAAAAATAATTATAATAAGATGACACTAATCACTAACATTACAAATACATAAATACTCTAAAATATAAAAAAAACAACAAAACATAAATAAACTTGTTCCGTTAACACCCGCATTTGTTATATTTAATTGATCGACTGAGAATTATATGCGTGTTTTTACTTACCTTACAGTACTTGCGGCTTTGCTTGTATTGGGTTAGTGTACTAATGTGCCTACCGTATGTTTTTATTAAATATGTAAGTTTTAATTTGTTTTTGATGTATTTCGGACGCAACATTTAAAAGATTTAATCTATTTTACGTATTTCGGAACGTGACATTTGTTTTTTTATACTGGCGACACAAAAACGGCGTGTAGTCTTGACGGAACGCAACCACGTGAATTGGCGCATTCTTTTCGGAGCACTCGTAGCGATGGGACGTTTAGTGTGAGTTGCCTAGGTTATAACTTGCATGTAATAGTGGTAATAGTGTTGATGTAAAATAAAGAGATCTAAAGGAGTGATAGCTGTTTTACTGAGACATACATTCGTGTACACAAGGAGCTATAGCTGGTTATTGACATATCTTATAATATATACTATACTAGCTTTCTGCCCGCGGCTTCGCCCGCGTGGATTTCGGGATGTGGTGTATTTAGAGGGTTAAGGGTCATAGCTTTTGCCCACGGCTACATATACGCGGAAGTCGGTTTATGGTGCGAAGATTTTATCGCGCTTCCGCGTGGGACTATCCGTTTTTTCCGAGATAAAAAATGCGCAAAACTCCTCAAGAATCACTCTATCTATTGATGAAAACCGCATAAAAATCTGTGCAGTAGTTTTTGAGCGAAGCTTTATTGCGCATCCCGTGGGATCTGTCGATTTTTCCGGGATAAAAAGTAGCCTATGTTACTCGGGGCAGAATGTAGCTTTCCAAAGGTGAAAGAATTTTTTTGAAATCGGTCCAGTAGTTTAAGCGTGAAGAGGTAACAAACAAACAAACAAACAAACAAACAAACACAACTTTCGCATTTATAGATATTAGTTGGGATTAGTTGGGATAGTTGGATAATCTCTGATACTTGTAGGTGTAATGAGGTGAACGCGTGGTCGTCCACTTTCCCAATACCGTCTTCAAGACACTAAACACTCGCCGTTTGTGTTGATCCGTAGTGATATAAACCGTATATTTTAAAGCACTGTGATACACTTCCGTAAATAGGCAATTATTCAACCAAAAATAATAATGCTGAAAAATGCGACCGAGATAATTGCGTAGACAGTAACGTATCGAATGTCAATTTTTTTTAAAATTATTTTTATTAGTTCTCCCTGTCTAAGGAAAGGCAAAGGGATCTAAGCCCATACAGCCTTGCTGATATATTATGCTTCTTTTCTGGATAATTTCACGTTTTTAGATTTTTTTTTATTTGTTTTTTTTATATATGTCTACTCCACGGACTCGTAGTCCGTGCCTTTTTAAAACTGTCCTCGTTTGGATCTACTACGTACTGTACGCACAACGTCATATCTTATAATACTATTCTGTGACTTAACATTAACGTGAGTTGCGCAGCACTTACTTATCTAACAATAGTACTTTCTTATCTAATAACTATCCTAATATATAAATCCTACATACAACCATTTAACAATACACTTAATTTCAATACTTTATACAATAAAATTAATTAATCTAATAATAATAAGCTATCCTAACTTAATTAAATTAACCCTGCAATGGTGTCGATTCTACTCGTAGCGTGATTCTCTAAACCTAAAAACCAATCCGAGAACAGTCCCCCCCTGTCATTTTGTATGGAGTATGACAAGGACAGACCGCCGCCAAACTCAGCTCTAGGTTCGGAGAATTTTTTAGATTTTTGTGACTGTAGATTTTATGAACTTGTACACATCCAAATACGTGTTTGAATTGCCTAAAAGAATTCTTAGGTCGCGCGGAATCAAAACGTCCTCTTTGTAAATACGTTTTAAGCTTTTCCACAATAAGTTACGTTGTTCTTCAAATGCAGTACAGTCGTAGAATATGTGCTCAAGAGTTTGGTTATCAGAGCGACAAAAATCACATAATGCAATCTTTTTTTTTTATTGCCCTTCTTTTTCCACGGTCCGAATGTTGTCAGTGGTGGTCATAAATCCTAAACAAAACTTATACACACACATTAGACCATTACACTCTTAATTACATACATAAATTACATTATCACCCACGTGTCTACTTCTACAGCAGATTCGCAAGTCGATTTTGCAGATGCTGAGCTAAGATCTATTAAAATTAGGCCCATTCATTCAGTGTAATTATGTTTCGGCTTGAATCCCCGAAACAAAAGGCGAACAGTTTGATTATATAAATGTAAATAATAGATTTAGCGAGAAGTGTCTGCGCTTATGAATTCTATTAAGGGCGAGTTAAACTAGCTTGGGATGAGAGAGGGGCACGTTTTAAGCCATCTTGAGGAGATGGTGCAAGACGTAAGAAAGGATAAATTAACAAATAAAAGTGTTGCGATATTTTTTTCTGCTTCAGATGCAAGCTACATTCATGGCTTCTTTTACTCTCTTTCTCTTCTGTAATAAAATATATCTTTATATTAAAAATATTGTGTGAACTTGCAGAAGTCAAAGTCATTCGCTCGTTTATGTAGCTTTATTTTGTTATTTCGACAGAGTTATACTAAAGATTATAACTCAAGTGAAATAAAAAGGTTTTTCTTCGCTGTAGTAATGAATCCAGATTAGGCTAACAGATACAAAAGTGACAGCAAAATTAAAAGCCAAGTGGATGATTAAATGTAATCCATGACAGATGAACTATACCTTGTGAAGTAAGAAGAATGGGCTAAATAAGACAAGCTAAATATAAATTCTAAGAAAGGAGAGAGAAACTAACATTTAATCGAGAATACTTTTTCAAAGTCATTCCAATGATCTATCAAGTTTTTTTTTATAAAACAAAATAGTATAGTTAATGAAACGATAAGAAATCTACAGGACTTTATTATTGCAACTATAGTTGCTTGATAAATAAAAAAGTCGCATTGATTATTATTAATAAATAAAATTTGTCAATGTCGGTTATAAACTTATTTTGTAGCCAAATGAGTTAAACAGCAGGGAGAGATACACCATTACCATTTGCGATGATTTAACAGTATGGCCGTTTTCCTTTGTCTTTTGACCATTGCTTAGCAAGCGTTCAATTATAGGTCTTTCAAGAGTCCCTAATTTCAACAACAATGGCGTTTACAATTTACATTTTATTAATAATCCATAAGGTGACAAATACAGGCATCACTGTCTCTTAGGTGATATTCACGCCACCAATATCTTCTCAGCATTGGAAAGCATCTATACAAGTAATACTATTGCACCGTTCGTCGTCATTTACCACATTAAATTATACATTGCTTCGTATGTTTGTGAGTATCTGCGAGTACTGCACCACAAACAGCAATGTATTGCGTAGTAAATGAGAACGTCGCGTTCTCAAAATTCTTGTGGTACGACCTCAGTCAAGGGTCGCGAGCTGTCATAACTAACACATATGCAAAATGGATATTAACGTTTAGTGAACGATCGTATTGTACTACAATTACGGTCTAATTTAGTTCGCTAATTATTTTCGGGGGTACGTAGGCGTGATTACGTAGTTATTGTTTGTGTTTAAACAGTAATAGGAAGAGAATAAGTAATATGCATTTCGGATTGTATAGATCTAGATCTAGTATAGATATAGAAATTTTAATTATATTTAGATTTCTGTGGCTATCACTCATGTGTATTTGGTCATATATTTCACGTAGCGACCTTTCGGAAGAGCACACAAACCTTATTTGCAAGGGTACAATTAGAAAATTGTCAGACAGGTGAAGCGGTAGTACCATCACTGGTGGGTTTTTCGGAAACAAAAATAGTAGATTGTTAACCGAGGGTGGAAAGAATCAATTCCCGAGGTATTTAGGCTATAAGTCCGAAAAGGAATTGATTCTTTTACCCGTGTTAAACATTCTACTTTTCACTTCGAATATATGAGGAAAATAAAACATTGGTTGTTTATTTAATCTATTTATTGATAATATATGATAATATCAGTAGACCATCAGTAGGCAGAACACAATTTGCCTCATCTTTAATTGAATCTGGTGTCAATATTTCGGAGTCGCATGAACTCATTTTTAAAATTAAAATCTTAACTAGTATAAGAGATTATTTGATTTTTTTCAAATTCCGTCACAGATATATATAATAAATTCACATCCCGCCAATTTATGTCGACTGTTTAAATTTTAAATATGGAACTCACCGCGTGTTTGTTGCGGCTTATTCCGCTGGAAGTAGTTTGCGCTAAGTTCACACTGGCTGTTTAGAAACTCACATGGCCGCAGCATTTTTTTTTATAGTTCAGAGCTGACAGTTCGTAGCTGACATTCGTAGTTCTATTTTTAAAGTTCATTCCGGCCTTTGGGTGGGAAGTTAATTGTATGAGTTTTTCCCTCTCTATGTCGGGAAGCAGCATTTTCCACCCAATAATCAGATCAAAACAACATAACTTTCCGAGTATGAGAAATGAAAACCATTATACGTTTCTACAGGTAAATGAATCAGCCAGCCTCCTCCCACTTGCACCAACGATCCTCACTCGGGAAGAGATTACGCTTCGCGAACATACACGTGTCGCGGATTATATTGTTGTGCATAATAACTGGATTATGATACAGTCGCCATTTTGATTGGGCTGTCGACTTACCTGTCATGATCTGTTTTCTGTTGAATTGAGTAAACATCATTAACACATAACAATAAGTATCAAAATAATGGTGTGAGGATAATAAATTATACATGAATATCAGCAAATGCAAACATATTAGATTTACTAGAAGCAAAAATATAGCATCAATTCAATATAATATTAACGGGAAAATTTTGGATGAAGTTGAATCGATCCGCGATCTCGGAGTTGTTCTTGACAAAAAACTTCGCTGTCACACACACATTGACCACATAGCTAAGAAAAGTTTTAAGATGTTAGGTTTTGTGTTACGCAACACTAAAGACTTTAAAAGAGTGTATACTAAAATTATTTTATTTCAAGCGCTGGTTCGATCAGGTCTTGAATATTGTAGTCAAGTCTGGTCTCCACAATAATGTCCATATCAAACGCATCGAAAGCATCCAGAGAGGTTTCTATGGCATCTTACCTACCAAACTCACAAACCTAAAGAATTGTCTTCTTATGAACAACGATGAACCTACTTTAATCTTATCAGTCTGAAAGATCGTAGATTTTTGTTAGATTGTTTATTCTTGCATAAGATTATTAATGGAGCCATAGATTGCCCATTACTATTACACTCAATCAATCTTAATATTTCCATAAAGTTGCCACGTCTTAGCAGATGCGTCCCTTTTTCGGTGAAGGTAATCTTGGTCGCCACGCCACCATGAATAGACTCCAGCGTCAATACAATATTCTGGCAAAGAAAATTAAAAGTGATATTTTTGCAAAACAGCAAAATTTAGACGAGAAATAATAAATTGTCTATCGGTCGGGTCCTTACAATATTGATTTTATTTCTGTTTAACTGTTAACACTTAAAAATTTCTTGTAACAATGTAAAATTAGTATAATTTGGTATAAGTAAAAGTATAGTTCATGTAAAATTAAGCTAATGATTTATATAATGTAACATCATTAATTTTAAGTTTTTATTAGTGTAAGACTTGTTGGTTGTCCTAAAAATAAATAAATAAATAAAATGGAACTCAAACTTCAAATGTGGAACTAAAAGTTTGAATAGCTACGTAAATTACAGGGGGTTGGAATTTTATTGTGATGTTGTCGCCTCTTTTACACGTCGCTTAATTTGATTGAGTTTACGGTTGATTTTTTACATAATAGCAGTTGTAGTACGGTTATATTCTGAGATTTTAGTATCTTTTATAATTAAGAATCCTGAAATTCTGATATATCCCCATACAAAATCCTGGAAGATCCGCAGATACTTGCTTATCTCCGCTTACGATTACAATTGTTACCTTCTAATTGTCCTGAACGTTGATGTAATACTTGAACTTCCCACTACCAAGTCTCGCTTTTTCTGCCACTCATTCTCTTTTCGCGCCGCTCAACTTTGGAATTAACTCCCAACAAATATACAAAACAGTCCGTCCATACATTCGCTTAAACGTCAGCTTAAAAGGTATATTACCTCTTGCAGAGCAACTTTTAACTATTCTCATATTCATAAATTCACTATATTGTATTTTCATCAATCAAGTAATTTATTTTTATTATCTTTAAATTATTCAATTTTATTTGTATTACATGTATTGTTTTTATTTATTTTATTACACTTTGTATATACTACATTATATTATATATTATTAAATACTAGCTTTCTGCCCGCGGCTTCGCCTGCGTGGATTTCGGGATTGGGTCTATAGAGGGTTAAGAGCTTTTGCCCACGGCTGCATATGCGCAGAAGTCGGTTTATGGCGCGAAAGTTTTATCGCGCTTCCCGTGGGACTATCCCTTTTCCCGAGATGAAAATACCGCAAAACCTTGCTCAAGAATCACTCTATCTATTGATGAAAACCGCATGAAAATCTGTGCAGTAGTTTTTGAGCGAAGCCTTTATTACGCATCCCGTGGGATCTGTTGATTTCTCCGGGATAAAAAGTAGCCTATGTTACTCGGGGATAATGTAGCTTTCCAAAGGTGAAAGAATTTTTTAAATCGGTCTAGTAGTTTCGGAGCCTATTCATTACAAACAAACAAACAAACAAATCTTTCCTCTTTATAATATTAGTATAGATTTAGATTTTATATTGTATATTATTTTAGATTATAATATGCAATTTATTATTTTTTATAGTTTTCAGTATACTTTAGTGTCACCTCACTATTTTGATACTAACATTTCCCTGGGTTGACTGGAAGAAATCCCTATTGGAGATAAGTCCACCAATTGTAAACGTAATTTAGTTTAAGTTGTTCCTACCTTTTCTATACATAAAGTGTATATAGTATATAAAGTGTGTATATAAATAAATAAATCAATAAGTTAAAATTATGATGAACTATTTAAATCAGTGGACCCCAACCTTTTTTGTGTCGTAGACCCTTTGCTACATTCCTCGTTTTTGGATACTTATATTAAATACCTTTTTTTTTTTTTTTTTTTTGTTCCGCTGAGGAAAATGCATTGAATTGCATACCCCGGCTGCGGAGAGCCGGTGGTTATGTGGGGCTCTCCTCCCCAGAAGGGGGAGGCCTACTCACTAAAAACCTCAGCGATGGCCATCCTCTGGCGTTGTAGGGGGCCCTCAGGATCGAGTGTCGCAACTGAGGACCCCCGGCCTTTGCACCCCTGGGTGCGTAAGGGGAGCCCTTCTCGGGGAGGAGTGATCTTATATCATTTTTGTATCTTATAGGATATACCTATATCCTACAAGTTACAAAAATGTATAAACATATATAATACTAGCTTTCGCCCGCGGCTTCGCCCGCGTGAAATTACTTTTTGTCACTACTGGTCCCTTATGTCTAAGGTACCAAGATTCATGGTCTTATATTTAATTCAACCCCTATTTCAGCCCCACACTGGTGAAAATTTCAAAATGCTAGAACAAACGATTTTTTGTTTCTTTTGACGTGATATTTGACGAACTTGCATACTAACTTTCAACCCTTATTTCACCCCCTAGCTGGTCGAAATTTCAAAATGCTACAACAAATGTTTAATGATTTCTTATCAAGTTCTTAAATATAAATTTTCATGGTTTTATCTTTTATAATTAAGAAATCCCATACATACTTTCACCCTCTATTTCAACGCCTTCATCCCTTTTTTCGAAATAAAAAGTAGCTTATGTTCTGTCTCAGGGTCTAAAGATTGTCTGTACCAAATTCCATCAAAATCGGTTGCGAGTTTTAAGCGGGAAAGCGTAACAGACAGACAGAGTTACTTTCGCATTTATAATATTAGTTGGATAAATCTTAAAATTAAATAACATATCTTTTTTCTTCATAAATACTTATATAAATAACGTATATATTTTTATATTAGAAAGTGATACAATGTAATTAAATTGGTACGAGTACTATCAGTGCATGTTGAGATCCTTTATCGTAGACCCCTATTGTCTTTTCATGGACCCCAAATTTTTTTTCGTTGTAGTAGACCCCTTGCAGGGTATCATAGACCCCTATGGGTCGATATTTACCACTCTGGGAATTACTGGTTTAAATCATCTTTAAGAAGGCTGACACTCGTTGATCTTTTGTAGCTTAAATCATCTTTAAGAAGGATGGCACTCGTTGATCCTTTGTAGCTTAAATCATCTTTAAGAAGGATGGCACTCGTTGATCCTTTGTAGCTTAAATCATCTTCAAGAAGGATGGCACTCGTTGATCCTTTGTAGCTTAAATCATCTTTAAGAAGGATGGCACTCGTTGATCCTTTGTAGCTTAAATCATCTTTAAGAAGGATGGCACTCGTTGATCTTTTGTAGCTTAAATCATCTTCAAGAACGATGGCACTCGTTGATCCTTTGTAGCTTAAATCATCTTCAAGAAGGATGGCACTCGTTGATCCTTTGTAGCTTAAATCATTTTTAAGAAGGATGGCACTCGTTGATCCTTTGTAGCTTAAATCATCTTTAAGAAGGATGGCACTCGTTGATCCTTTGTAGCTTAAATCATCTTCAAGAAGGATGGCACTCGTTGATCCTTTGTAGCTTAAATCATCTTTAAGAAGGATGGCACTCGTTGATCCTTTGTAGCTTAAATCATCTTCAAGAAGGATGGCACTCGTTGATCCTTTGTAGCTTAAATCATCTTTAAGAAGCATGGCACTCGTTGATCCTTTGTAGCTTAAACTATGATGTCAAGTCTTTTTTACAACTAAATATTGCGAAACAAAGAAACTGCTCACTCAATGATAAGTGACTTCAATCACCTATATATCATCAAACGCATAGCGCCCAGAAAAACAACAATGAACCTTGTCCATTTGAGACGATACTCTGAAACTTCACTCACTATATATCATATTACCGCCCAAGACACAGCAGTGAAAGGTAAGATAGAGTAACCTAAATGGTTAATTTTGGAATAGAATTTCCCTCGCTGGCTCAATTAAATAAATGTGTCACCTCTATAGCGGTAACCTATAGAATACAGCTCTACGACCAACAAGATTTGCATGTGAACCGTACATTGAGATGAGCATCGAAGCAGAATTTGTCAGAAATACACTGCTGCTCCATTTCTGGAAGAGTCAATATGAATCTGATTTTCCATTTGATAAATTGTACACCATATTGTTTATTTGTGTTACCAAATTATGCATAAAGAATTAAGTTTTGATTAGTACCACTACTGGGCTGGGACAGTTTGTGGCAATACATTTTATTTTAGATTTTTAATAATTGTAAAGTTTAATAAAGTGTACAAACTCATGTAAAGTTTATAACTACAGTAGTCTAAGACTCTGTAGCAGTTATTAGCGCCCACCTCGAACAACTTCTTAACAAGAAAACTTTACAAAACGAATAAATTTTAAGTTTATTACGTGTTCTCTGTGTATGTGTGTGTGTGTGTATGTTTATATATGTCTATGTGTTTTATGTTTAATTTATTCATTTAATAAGGGACTCTACGTCATCGTAATCCAGATCGTGTAGCCATTTCTTCGGTACACGTTTACTGTGATCCATACTAATATTATAAATGCGAAAGTAACTATGTCTGTATGTCTGTCTGTCTGTCTGTCTGTCTGTCTGTCTGTTCCGCTTTCACGCCAAAACTACTGAACCGATTTCAATGAAATTGATAAAATTGGTACACAGATAGTCTAGAGCCTGAGAAAGGACATAGGCTACTTTTTTATACAAAAAAGGTTGTAAAGGGTTGTGAAAGGTTGAAAGGAGGGATAATAGGTTGTATGAAAATATTGTTAAAACCACTGAACCGATTTAATTAAAATTTGGTACACAGATAGTCTAGAGCCTGAGAAAGGACATAGGCTACTTTTTCATTCAAAAAAGGTTGTAAAGGGTTGTAAAAGGTTGAAAGGAGGGATAATAGGTTGTATAGAAATATTGTTAAAACTACTGAACCGATTTAAATGTAACTAGGTACACAGATAGTCTAAAGCCCGAGAAAGGACATAAGCTACTTTTTTATACAAAATAGGTTGTAAAGCGTTGTAAAAGGTTGAAAGAAGGGATGTGAGGTCGTATGGAAAAATTGTTAAAACTACTAGAGGCTACCTTTTAAAGCAGAAAAGGGCTGTAAAGGGTTGAAAGGAGGGGGTGAAAGGTTGTATGGCAGTATTGTAAAAGCCACTGAAGCGATTTAAATAAAATTTTATACACAGATAGTATACCCCGTATGTACTAATCGTAAAACCCGAGGACCCAAGGAAGGAAATAAGATAATTTTACCGACGGAAAACATATCCTTCTTGTGGAAAATTCGAATATAACGCGCGCGAAGCCGCGGGCGGAAAGTTAGTTGAATATAAATAGAAGCATATATGTGTATATTATATCCTTATTCAATTTGTCTGTTTTGATGTGTTAATAAGTTACTTCTTTTACTGACTTGTGTACTTGACTGTACTTACCTGAACCTCGGAATATAAAATTTCAGCAGAAACCAGAACTTAATTTAATCTTAAGAACAAGAAGCACAAAGACACGTAGTCCTTTAAAATAATATCTGCGAGGCTCCAGTGTCTTCACGTGCCGGATCTTTCAAGCCTACCCGCTTACTGCAGGATGCCGATAAGACACCCTAATTCTCTGGATACAACTTTCATATACGCTGGCTTCGTCCCAGAAGCAGCCAAGAATGTAAAAATAGATCTGACAGCTTTTACTGACAATTTAGTAAGCAAAAATATTTACACCTCGAATAAAAAGTTAGTTTTATTACAGTAATATGTTTATTTATTTTAATTTTGATTAGCTTTGTACAGATATATTAAAGTAACCCTGGCCTCAGAGACGATGACGACATTAAGAGACCTCCGACGACCTCCATAGTCGAGTGGATAGTACACCGGTTTCAAGGTGTCGCCATCTCTGAGGTCTCGGGTTCGAATCCCGGTGGGGGCAGATGTTTGTGTGATGAATGCCAGCATTTGTACCTTAGTCATGGTTGTTGATATATATTTCAATAAAAAATATTTATATATGTATAATATATGTATGTCTATCCGTTGCCCTAGATCCCATAGCACAAGCCTTACAGAGCTTATCTTGGGCTAGGCTAATTGGTGTAAGTGTAACATTTTTTTTTTATTAAGAGGAAACGGAGGGCATTTGCGGTGAGAGCGAACATGATAGCGCGTAGGTTTGTTCGCTGTTCTACAGAAGTAAAACTGACACTATTTAGATCTTACTGCACATCTTTTTACACTTGGAGCCTAAGGACGGACTATAATAAAAAAAAACCTACAGTGCACTCCGGGTCCAACACAATAATGCGTTCAGGGTGCTGTTGGGGCTGCCGCGTTTTTGTAGTGTGTCTGTGATGTTCGCAGAATAGATAGAATGTTTTTATACCATAATACGTAAGAAAGTGTTATTTTAGTCGTTTTAGTAGTATACATATAGTTTTATTTTGTGTTCCACTTTGTAACACACACTTTACTAACTGTGTAACTTTGTAACACTGAATTTTTTTACTATTAGTACTAGCGGACCCGACAGACTTCGTCCTGTCAAAAAGATTTGTAAAGTGGCAGTTTTTTGTTCCTACTTGAAATGACATATGATGACATAAAATTTGTTTGACAGAACTAACGTCACTTTTTTTGTCTTCGATTGTTTTGCCAAAGGTTCAAATTGGCTTTTAAGTATTAATACAAATTGTTTGTATATGGGAGTATAGAAAGATGTTGATTTTACACTTTATCAAGATTTCTTTAAATTTTCTCTACGTACAAACCTTCTCTGGACTTCTACGAATAATTCAAGACTAAAATTTGCCAAATTGGTCCAGGTGTTGTTGAGTTATGCGCTTACCAACACATTTTGCGATTCATTTTTATATATAAGAAGATTATACAGCGGCTCACGACTGCGTTTTAACATACTTCGAAAAAAGGAGGTTATCAATTCGACCCGTATGTATATAATATATCAAGAATTGCCCAGTTCTCGTATATATTAGTCTATATTAGCGTGTGAACAAATCTGCCAAATTTCAGAAGTGTATGTATGTATGTTTTGATGTCGCATATCTCCGGAACTACAAGTCCGATATAAGTAATTCTTTTTTTGTTTTACTAAGTATTGTTCAACTTAGGGATACTGCAAGTTTCATCGAAAATTTTGAGATAGGAATTTTTTTATTAACCGACTTCGAAAAAAAAATAAACCGAATCAATCGTACCTCACGTAAGTTTAGAAAAAATATACACAGCACAACTAAAATTTCTCTTACAACAATCGATGCGGAGGGGTAACGTGTATGGTTGGATAAATGTGTATGCTTTAATTTCATCACTCCTTCTTACCTATAATTCAGCAGACTTCAAAAAATACCTAGTTGGTATATCAAAGTTAGTTTATTTAAGACAGAAGTTATCAGATATTATTTTTTACTTTTTAGTTCTTTTATATTCTTTCTAAACATACGTAGGTAAGTTAGTTGCGTACAATTTTGAAGTCGGTTTTAATTTTTTTAACACTATTTTGTTATTGTTAATAGGGAATTAATCTCTTTTTTGAAAAGAATCTTAATTTGATCCTTGCGTGTCAGTAAATCATATACTAAAAATATAAAAATTTTATATACTCGTTAACTACTATAAAAATTGCATTAAAATTATCAAATTTCGCGCGTAATTAGACGAAGGCGCCGCCGCACGAGTTGTTACTCTGTAGCGATGACGTCATTACGGCATGTAAATAATAAACAAAGCTCTCTGTTTGATGCTATGTATATTCATAATTTAAAAATGAGTTATTATCTTTTATTTATAAACAACTAATAAAAGAATAATAATAAAAGAGTAATACTGACATCGATGTTTTAATACTCCGTAACTCGGCAGAACAAAAGTCGGGATTTGCAGCAAAGAAATTTCCGACCATTAATGCATTTATTTTTGGTAAATTCGTACTATCTCCTTTTACAAAACTGCTTTCCATTGTGTGATTCACGTGCGTTTTCAATTTAACTTTCGTATTTATAACGTTCTCTTACATTAAAAAAGCAACTTACAAACTTCTTTTTTTATTGTTTTGCGGCTTTATACGTACTATGATTCATAATGACATTGACACGCATAAGTTTACAGTACCTTATGACGTCACGACATGGCGGCCTATGTTTCGCTCTTGTTTTACGTATAGATTAAAAAAGTGAATACTTTGAAACTCATTTTTATATTATTTTTATTATTTTATGTACTTAAACATGATGGTTCCGACTAATTAATGCATAAGCTATCATAGTTATATGCTTTTAGATCTTTTCTAATATAGAGGGAAGTACCCTATTTTGTAACACGTGGATAGCGTTGTGGGCTACAATATTGCCAACTTTTGTGAAATGGTTTGTATTTATTTGTATTTTTTAGTTGTTTGCTGGTCGTTAATAAAAGTGCCTTAAAGAGTGCGTAGTAGTACCAACAGCATCCTGGGCATGATCGCTTGCCGATTCGATTGTAACTACATGAATCGCTGTAGCGCCATTTCCCACGGATTGCCATAGCGATTGTGTATATGTTGTGTTTGATTGTGTGCTATATACTAACAATAGAACAAGTAAAATGTATATATTGACTAACAAAAATGGATGTGAAACCTGAAATAATAATAAATTATTATTGTTATTATAATGGACACATCCAGGTCTATAACCTCTTTGCGGAAATCTGCAATTCATTAATTGACTGCCGAAGGTTTCATTTAGTTTCAGGCTACAGGTGACGTAGAAAACGGCCATATTGTCTTTAAATATGTATGGCAGATACCTGTGCTAAATTGGATAGCTTGAAGTGTGCTTTGAATTATATTGAAGACTTGATAAATATTCAATAAAAGTTGTTTATTAGTGAAGGGTTGTTGAAAGATCGTGTCCCAATGATACACCAATAAAAAAAATATAAATAACATAACTTACGATATAAACTTTTCAATATTATAGCAAAATTTTTGACGACCTCGAATTTGATGTCAACTTCGCCATTCCAATCGACATGTTTTATGTCCTTTTCTACTTGTCAGCTTGTGGAAGATAGTCGACCCATCTTCCACAAACGATGATTTATTTTATTTATTTATTTAACGATTTATTGTACACAAAAGAAAAGAACAGGAAAATACAAAATTATAGACAGTACAAAGGTGTGGCTTATTTCTAATGAAATTTCTTCCAACCCACCTGTGATAGGAAAAAAAAATGCTGAGAAACGTGGATGTCGCGTGTACAAATATATATAATAGTTGTATAACAAAAAGTACACATACTTAAGACTTACATACATACACTAATAAATACATACATATATATATATACAAACTTAGATTAGGTTTAATATAATACAGCAAAATTAGTGAGAGGATAGTTAATTACGTTAAGGAAAGATAGTGCTCATTTATTTTCTTCTTGAAAAGCAAGAAAGAACGAATGTCTCGCACTGAAGGCGGAAGTGCATTCCATAATTTAACATGAACAGAAAAAGAGTTAAGAAAGAAATTAGTGCGGAAAACATCAGAGGGTAGTTTAAGAAGAGTACGAAGATGAGATCTGCAAACAACATCAGGAGAATGAGCAAACTCAAAACGAGAGCGAAGGTAGGTAGGATAAACTGGGTTATAAAGAATGTTAAAAAGGAGAAAGAGGATGCGCGAGTTTCTGCGGAGTCTGATAGGAAGCCATTTTAGTTGGGAACGAAATTTAGAGACATGATCATACTTACGCAATCCAAAAATGAAGCGTAAACACAAGTTCTGCAGTCGTTCGAGTTTGTCAAGAAGCTCTCTGTAAGGTCAAGATAACAAGCCAGCATGATATTGACGACTCACACCCAAAATTTTATAATGTTACCGGAGATAGATCCTAAATAAAATAATACTATTATTAATATATTAGTTTATAATTAATAAATAGATATTAAGTAAAGCGAAACAATATGCTCATTAAAGTAATTCTTAACAGTATATATTATTTATAACCTTTTAACATAAGAGTATTTTTTTGACTATTGATGTAAATCAGTAACGCTCTGTGGAACTTTGCTGTCAAAACTATACATTCTCCCATAAAAGAGCGTTCACTTGACTAAGAGACAAGTATAATCAGAGAGTCCCACGTTTGCTGGAATCGATCAAAACCCAAGTTAGTTGGCACCCAAGAAATCTAACAAACGAATGATCATGCGATAATTTTAAGTAATTCTCGTTACTTTCATAATGATGAGACTTAGTAGAATGTTAGATAACATGAAATTCGTCTAAACCGCAAATGCTATTCCAAGGTATATATATATATATATCTTATATATAAAAATGAATCGCAAAACGTGTTGGTAAGCGCATAACTCAATAACCTCTGGACCAATTTCAGCCAATTCTTTTTTAAAATGTTCGTTGAAGTTCAAGTATGGTTTCGAGAAAAATTCGAATAATTATCGGAAAAATCTTAAAAACAGCCCCCTTTTCCCCATACAACGTTTTCTAACTAAAACGGACAGTCAATTTGAGCTTTATTGTTATTGTTTAAAGTTTATATTGCAAGCACTCACTGTTGTCTACGCAAATATAGGTGTGTTCCTAACATCTGAGTCAATTTGTGCGTTATTAACGCTATATAAAATTGAAATTCAATCATATCTATCAAAACAGTGTGCGTGTGTGCGTTGGAGCACAGTATACATCGTTGGAGGATTTAAAGTCACGTTCCAAAATTGAATAGTCACAAAATGTAATAGTTCATTTGAACCTTTATTTGGAATTTGGTTGGCTATGCGGTATACTGCCACTTTACAATTCTTTTTCAAATTCAAATTTGACAGGACGAAGTCTGTCGGGTCCGCTAGTATATATCTATAACCAAGGTACAAATGCTCGCATTCAAATGCAGACAAAAATCTGCCCCCACCGGGATTCGAACTCGGGACCTTTGAGATGGCGATACCGTGAACTAACTACTCAACTACAGAGGTACGCAATTTAATGCACTTACTAAATTCATCACTAAAGGATCCCCGGTTAATTGGTGCATTTGGAGTATATACGATAATTGGACCGTAGAGTGCGCACTAACGACCAGCGCTGCGCCAAAACATCGCACTTGCGAATTTAAGACGAACTACGTGAAATGCCTACATCGTTAATAAAGTCTCTAATGACAAAGCCTACGAGGTGGACTTCAAATGTAATGCTCTTGAGAGCTTGAGCTGTAAATTTAGATTTAACGGAGATGTTATTAGATGTGCAGAATAAAAATAAACTTGCCGTTCCCACGTACAGGTTATAAAAAACTAGAGGTTCGTTCGTTATGGGCAAATGAATATTTTTTTATAACTAGATTCCATATAGTATAACTGAATTGCCTTTTCATAAGTTCAAGGTACACGTTAAAAAGACGCTAATGTGTAAGGACTATTGTAAAGTCAATGACTATTTAAATGATGCCAATGCTTGGTGTTGATTTAAACACATTACATTCTAAAGTATAAATGTTTGTTTTCCCGTAGAAATATTAATTAGTCCAAAGGCTTACTTACCTCTCAGAGAGATTTCTTCCAACCGATCCTAGATGAGTAAGTGAGATTTAAAAAAAATACAGTGATACAGATTTGAAACTATAAATAAAAAGAATTGATTGAATATACGCATACATAATCATAAAGATATAAATATACATCCATACTCTTACCCATAATACATATATATCCACAAATAAATAGGTAGTTTATTTAGTTTGTCAGCAAGAAATTACTTGGTTATATGATTGACAGTTACAAGCTCTGAAACATACATATATAACTAGCTGTGCCCGCGACTTCGTCCGCGTGGAATGTAATAAAGAAAAAAATAGTTTTTTTTTTTTTTTGACTTTTTTTTTCTAAAATAAAAGTAGCCTAAGTTACTCCTTATTACATAATTCAGCTTCCGGCACGCCGCCCCGCTAAATCATAAATTGTATTACCTCCATATATTCGAGCCGTAATCTAATTTTTAATCATAATCTTAATATACTGAAAATGCCTTTTACGGAACCTATACAATGTTTAATTATATAAGTATACTGCTTAGTAATAATTTTGATGCAAATTAATTTTTATTGTTGTATTGCATTGTATTAATATTGTTATAAATCAATTAATAAGTTGCTTGTGTAAAAGTATAAAAGCCAGTGTCCGCCATTTTTAGAGCATTATTAAACTGTCTGCTGATAACTTAACATCGCAACGTTTATTTATCCCTGTGCTGTGTACATAAGCTATCTGCCAGTGAAAGTCCCGTCCGAATCGGTCCAGCAGTTCCAGAGATTAGCCGGAACAAACAGACAGACAGACAAAAAATATGTATTTTGGTATGTGTAGTAGAAAGCGTTTATTTTAATATTCACAAACAGACACTCCAATTTTATTTATTTGTATAGATAAGGCACAAATTCTTAATTAAAACTAAGTGAACAATAAAAACATATATTATTTAAAAAAAAACCCCGCAATAAATACGCTCTATATTTAAGTGGAAGTGAAGCTTTTAAGTAGACATACATATAGGCATGACAAGCCATTGTTTTCTTGCAAATTTTTTATATTTACGAATCGTCGGCTTGGAAGAAGACTGTCATAACTAGAGATCGGATAATCGGATGCATATTTACCTAAAGTTAATTTTTGGCTCACAAATTATGGAAGCGGCTTTTTAAAATACATTTTGTTAAATAAAAATCCCGGGAAAATACGGGACTGCAAATTTAACGTAGTGATATTGTTTGAAAATTACTAAATTAGCACGTGGTATTTATTTTCAAAAGACCGAGACTCCGGGTTCATTTATACAACTATGCATACGTATTTACACGATTTATGAATGTACAATTTATTACATGAAGAGTGTTATACGAAAGTAGTGAGCTAGTTTGACACTCGACTTTCTTCCTCTAAAACTCTATATACCTACTCACAAATCACACGGGGAACTGAAACTAACCTTCATGTAACGTCATATTACCGACTAGTTTTGCATTACCAAAATGTTCCACAGTACCGGAATTCCGGGATTTTTATTTATGGAAATAAAATAAAAAGATAGTTCCATACTTTGTCAAAAACTAAATTAGGTAAATAAATAAACATCCGGCTATCCATCCGCAATCCCGCGATTTTTATTTAACAAAACAATAAAAAGCCGTTTGCATACTTTGTCTTAAACTAACATTAGGTAAATATGCATCCGATTATCCGATCTCTAGTCATAACTCAAAAAAATGCATTGTTATGTTTTCGCAATGAAACAACTTCAATTTGTTTATAATAATAATAATAATAAATGTCAAAATAATAATAATAAATGTCTATATAATAATAAAGCCACCTGTAAAGAATATGGTTTCTAATTATTTAATGAGATCGAGATCTAAGTACATTTATTTCTAGTAAAATGTTTACATGCTTCCCCTGAAAGTTTGTGTATTTTGAGTTATGACAGTCTTCTTCCAAGCCTAAGTAATAATTAGGCTAATGCTAAAATTCTTCTTCTTTCTGGCATGAGCCCTGTTCCCAATTTCTTTTTGGGATCTGCTCAACATGTTGTCTTTTTCCACTCTCTATAACTCTCTATTTCCACAGTCACTCTCCTTCTTCAACATATCATCATTCCCACATTCCATCCATCGTTTCTTCGGTCTTCCTCCTATCCAGATTTAATATACATCCTAATTTTTACGTAGTGTCCAATATAGATGCCATCACAATTATCTTAGCTACGATCAGCTTTTGAAAAAATATAATGTAATGAAACTTAAGAACAGACGGCTACAGCTTATAGTAAACTTGTTATATGATATATGGCACAATAAATACGATTGTAATTACCAGACTGGAAAAATATGCTATAGAGTCCCTACAAAAATACACTGCCGACATCAAGGTAAACTTTTTGCAACTATGAGATGCCGTACAAATGCTGGTAAACGATCCTGTATAATATATCAAATGGTTACATTATACAATGAATATTTTAATTACACTGATATACATGCAACTCAACCTAGCAGATTCAAAAGAGCTATTTATGACAAAATAATGGAATTATAGATATAGTTAATAGTAGGTACCTATACAGTTCTTAATTACTGTGTACATGAGAACCTATTATACTGTTTTTGTAATGAATGATGTTACCACAGTGCACCTATGGGAGTGTGTTGTGTGTTCGTGTGTGAAAGAAAGAAAGAAAGAAAGAAAAACGTTTATTGGTCCTAACAATACATATATAAGTTATACATATGTTTAAAATTAGCCCAATTAGGCTATTGCCTCAGCATATGCCACAGTGACAGATGTGGCACTGTGGCGCTGGTATTCTGGCAACGCCTACAGACAATACAATTATACAAGGCACATGACATCAAAAACAAACAACAAAAACAAACAAAACACGATTCATCGCTAAGCCAATAATGCAGGCACACAAAAAGCAAACACAAAACACAACAATATAGGGTATATGGTAAAAATTGTAAAACAATGAAATAAAAAGAAAGGCAAACAAAACTGTACGAATAAATTCTCTATACAGAAAGTTATTATATTAGTAAGTCTGTGGTCATTGTGGTAGCCAGCTACAAATAAGATTGATCTGTGATTATGTTTTATATCAAAGTTTTTTTTTTTCTTCCTAAAATAAAGACATGGCTCAAAGGTCATAGCGGCCAAGCCATAAATTCCAAAAAAAGAAAAAGAAAAAACAAAGTTTTTTTCTTAAAATTCATCATTAAATTACGATTTTTACGATATCATTCAGCAACCATGTGCAGCATTAATTATAAATTCTTATTATGCTAAAAATAAAATATGAAATACTATAATACGTAACACAGAACAACTAGCCATTGTTATACAAGATATCAAAAATGAAAATCAATCTGTAAGTATATTTTTAAGATTTCTGCAAGTGTAATAAATACATTTTAACAAGCTTATTAAAAGAGGTAATTGTTTTCAGATCACGCATAGGCGGTGGGAGATCATTCCAGCATCGCGAAGCAGCAAATCTAAAGCTTCCACGAAATGCCACCGTTCGATGTTTTGTTATAACAAATACAGTCTTCTTGCATCGCCTAGCAACATATCTGGGCTGATCCCGCGTCCACGAAAGTTTGTCAAAAAGGTATCGAGGTTTCCCAGACTTAAGCACACCAAAAAGTAAAGCAGCAAGGTGAAGTTTTCTCCTTGCTTCCATTTTTAACAAATTGGCAGAGTTTAAATATGGAGTAATATGTGAACGCCTAGGCACATGGAAACAAAACCGCGCGCAAGCATTTTGTATGCGTTGAACGAGTCTACTAGTTCGAGCCATGATACAAGGCCCGAACACAGTATCACAATAGTTTAACTTTGATAAGACTAACATTTCACACAATTTTATCCGCAGCTCCTCACTTAAGTATGGCCTAATATTATACAAAAGTTTCAGTCTATAAAAACAGCTACGGGAACACTCGGCAATGTGACTATCGAACTTTAATTGCTCATCAATAATTAGTCCCAAATTTCTTGCTTGTCTCACTCGTTCTATTTGTTCTCCATTCACATTAACATTTAATATTCCATTGTCGAAATAAGCAATATTCTTCTTAGAACCAATTAACAATAATTTCGATTTTTTTGGATTGATAACCAGAGAGTTGGACACACACCATTCTGAAATACTCATGAGGTCGCTATTCAATTTACCTACAGCAAGAGCATAATCTATTTTTTTAAAAGGAATATATAATTGCAGATCATCTGCATATAAATGATACTGGCAATAATGTATACTATTTATGACATCGGCACTGTAAAGAATGTAGAGGATAGGACCCAAAACAGAGCCCTGGGGTACACCACAGGTTACCGGCAACATGGCAGAACGAACCCTTGACCCATCTCTCTTTGAAATCTCTACACACTGTTTCCTGTTGCTGAGATAACTATAAAACCATTTGATAGCTTTTGAGTCAAATCCATAAAAAGCCATTTTAGACAGTAACAGATCTATATTTATGGAATCAAATGCTCGCGAAAAATCAAGTAACAAGAGGATGCTGAGGTTACCCTGATCCTGTTCAGTAAGAAGATTGTCTATAACATCAGCCAAGGCGGTTGCTGTACTATGCCCCTTACGAAACCCAGACTGGCGAACAGGCAATATATTGTTACACTCAAGGTATTCTACTAGTTGCTCACAAACAACTTTTTCTAAAATCCTTGAGACTAAAGGCAGCAGGCTAATAGGGCGAAGGTCATGAATGTCAGTCGGGTTGGTATTTTTTGGCAGGGGCTTAACTATAGAAACCTTCCAGCTGTCAGGAAACACATAATCAATTATGGACCGATTAATAATGGTGGTAATAGCCTTTAGTGTTTGAGGCAATGTCAGTTGAATCATGCTAAGCGAAATACCATCACATCCCTGGGCATCAGACTTAAACCCCTTGATAATTTTTAAAACCTTATCTTGAGTTACAGGTTGTAGGGTAAAAGTGTGTGTGCCATGCCTATGATACTCAAAAAATGTGAGCTGCGACACTGTGGCATGCCTATTACCTGGTATATTTAGAAAGTGGCGATTCATTACATTAGGGTCACTGATGCTGACAGGAATATCTTGACACTTTCTTCCATTAGTAATATCAAATTTCTTTAGATTTTTCCACAACATTTTTGAGTTTTTGCAGTTGTTATTTATATGTTGAGTGAAGAAAGATTTCTTTTCTTTCACTATCGCTTCTGCTACAAGTTTCTTCATATTTAGGTAGCTTTCTTTAAGAGTGGGTACTTTTTGAACCTTGTATTTATCATAATATTTGTCCCTAATTTTTATCATTATTTTAACAGAGTCGGTAATCCAAGGGTGTGGTGGATGCTTAAATTTTAACAGTTTAATTGGTGCATGCAAGTCAAATAGTAATGTCAAGCACCTTGTGAAAGCCTCAACAAGGCTATTTACATTGTCCAATTCATAGAAATTTCTCCAGACAATAACATCCAAGTCACTGTTGAATTGATCTAAAACAATATCCCTTAACGGCCTGTAACTAATCCAGTGTGGAGAAGGCCTCTCTTTTTTTAATTTGAATTCTACAGAAATTATGGCATGTCTCCCAAGGTCAGGAATGTACCTAATTAAAACATTATTAGCTTTAATGTCACTGCATACCACATCTATGAGACTACAGCTGTGTTCAGTAAAGTGTGTGGGCTCATCAATTAATTGCTTCAGGCCAATACTATCCAGAAACTGTAGCAACAGTCTAGAACGAGTACTTGCAGTATCTAAGAGATTTATATTAAAGTCACCAAGAAGTATTAGTGCATCCCGACTGGAGAAAAAAATAACAGAATGTACCACAGCATCTAAGAAAGTCTCTATATCCTGCCATGGCGGTCTATAAGCAGTACCAATGACTACCCGCTGGCCACCAACACGCATCTTTATCCACATTTGTTCCACCTCAGATCCTTCAGGATGCCGACATATACGAGCATTAACACCACTCCGAATATAGTAACCCACTCCACCGCCACGTCCAGCCCTAACGTTGTTAGGCCTTGGGATATGTTTAAGCCGGTAACCCGGGAGCACTGGGGCTCTGTCATCCTCCCCAGCTCTCAGCCAGGTCTCATTAATAGCAAGAATATCAAATCCCAGCCCCTCTACTGCTACTATTAACTCCTCGTGTCCAGTACCAAGTGATCCCGCATTAAAGAGTCCAACTTTAAGATTCCTTAACTTTAACTCTGTACAATAATTATTACAAAGACAAATGCAACAGTGAGCAGCCTATTCAATAAAACGGTGAAATTTGAAGTCCACTTCATTATGAAACAATGTATTTTGCATAACAATATAATTCCTTCTTTAATAATATGTTTTCCTATGTAAATAAATTTTGTGTAGTATTTAGATTTAAGTTCAAAGTTGTAAATACATATCTCAAAGTATATAGTTATAAATGTTATTTTCCAAATATAAATGTGTAATATTATGTCACACACACTATTATTAATTGAATCAATTATAACAATTACAGAATTAGAAATTTTTGTAGGTAACAATATATTTCTTTCTTTAATTAAATGTTTCCATGTGTAAATAAACTTTATGTAGTATTTAGATTTAAGTTCAAAATTGTAAATAAACATTTTAATATATATAGTTACAGTTGTTATTTTCAAAATATAAATGTGTAGTATTATGTCCCACACACTATTATCAATTGAATTTATTATAATAATTATAAGATTTATTTTTATGAATAATTTCTGCTGAAGCAGATGTTTAGAATTAGTTAAGATTAACCACATACAACAGATTACATTTCTATAAAGAAAACAAAATATGATAGACTGTAAACGTGACAGTACACAAGCACAACACGACCCCCAAACCCATTCACCGATCCAAATCTCGCTCACTCTGAGTCAATTTCCAATCGTATCCGTCACAACAGACCCAAGAACACGTTCCAAGTCAGTATGGGACCTCAATTGGTGCACCGCTGATCCGTCCTCTTTGCGAATATATATTCGGCCTCGCTTGATCCATACATAACGCCACCGGAGTTTCTTGCATTCTACTCGAGCTAGATTGAAGAGTTGACGGTTGGTGCGCGTCAGTCTCTCATTGAGGTAGACGCGTCTGCCACTGGGGTCTGTCATGCCCCGGCGTACGCGAGCGGCACTCAGTAGCTCCTCCCGTAGGTGACGTCGCGTGAGGCGCACTACAATGCGTCGTGGACGGCCAGCCGCTTCCCTCTGAGGCATCCCCACACGCTCGGCAAACACAACGTCCCGCTGGTCGAGCGTAACTCCCAGGCGCGCGGCAAGTACAGTCACCGACTGAGTGACGTTTTCGCCCTTCTCTTCGGGCAGCTCACCTATCTCCAGGTCTGCCAATAGGGCCTCTTGGTCTCGATCGTTTAACTCCCGCTTCAAGTCTGTGACAGTACGCTCCAGCTCAGCAGTTCGTTCCAGGTCAACAGTACTCACCGGTCTGGCCTCATTACATCGCTCCAGCGCCCCCAACCTCTGCTCGAATTCCTCTAGTCGTGCAGTTAGAGAAACACGTAATAAGGATATTTCCTTTCGAAATTCACGCATTTCTGCCATGAACTCTGCCAATTCCCGTTTTTGGGAACTATTAGGTGTACTGACATTAATATTGGGTGGTGCGCAGCCCTCATCACCTGACGGCGGTGTCTGACACACCTGTTTTTTTTTTTTTTTTTTTTTTTTTATTTTAACACAAACATTACATAATTACATAATTAATTTCAGCGAATGTAACATAAATCCGATGGATAAACCGATGATGTTCCTTTACCGATTTGCGGATGGTGACGTTATCAGAATCATCATACAATGATCTGACGGGAGTGTTAATATTGCTGGACTTTGGCTGCTTACCTTTACATTCGTAGCATTTCCAGGCAGTCTTATGATCCCTCGTCATAGTGTTACGAAAGCGCTGCACAGACACATTAGCGCAGTCCAGATCGTATACTTTAGCGCATTCCATGCATTTAAGATGCTCAGTCGTTGTGCATTTCTTCCTACAACCACCACACACAAATTGCAGGGGGGCCATTTTAAATTTTGACTGAGACACGCTTTGTCGCTTCTGCGTAAAATATTCTTTGCCCGATTACTCACCGGTATCTATTGAATGACGCTCCCAACACAGCGCAGTCCAAAAGAGCACTAATCTCACAGACAAAGCGTCGCTATTCGCGTGCACACATCACCTGTCAACTAACCAGCTGATAATAGTGTAATGTCTGTGTACCGCCGGTAATTAAATGTTTCACCAATAAATATCATTAAATCACGTTCAAAACAGCTATTTTTTATTTTATTCTTTTGCACTGCACTCAGCTTAATAGTAATTTATATTATTCACTAATTTTCTTGCGAATTAAACTGTAGTAATAAAAATATTTCCTTGGAGCACTGTTACATAGATGTTTATTATTTAATGTCAAAGATCTCAAGAAGTCAAAGTGTGAGTGTGTGTATGCAGATGTATTTGCATGATGTTTGGATTATGCGTGCACGTATCCTTATAATTAAATATATCTACGAATTACGCTAGCTATTTTATATAATTATATGTTTTAGTGGTAAACGGAGTTGATCTACAATGATATGTATAATTTGTAAGAATTGTTATTAAGACTTATTGTAGAATTGTTAGTTTACCCCAATAAAGTGAAAAAAAAAATCCCCATCCATCCATCCACTTTCTTGTCCATAACTTAGACTAATGCTAAAATTCTATTTTCATTAATTTTACCTTCTGAATATGTAATCAAAGTCCAGGAGCTTTGCATCACTAATTAGCAAAGACGCCGCTAATGACCAATATAAATTTCTCTTTGAGATTCGAAAACCAGGTTGTAGCAACGCAAAGGAACTTAAATCTAAATGTGTTGTTCATTGTAAAGTTTACGTATCAAAGAAAAATTTGCATAAGCTGAAGGCGTCAATTATTACACAATTTAGATATGATTTATCAATTTAAACTAGATAGCCTTGTATCGTATTTTGTTATTTTCGCACGGTAAAAGATAACTCATGTTGTTCCAATCTTTATACAACAAACCCCGACCAGCTATTTTTATCAAATATTGCCACATGAAAGTATATTTTCCCGTGGTAAACATGTCCCTATATTCTTAAGAATAATTACATCGGAATCCGCTCACATGTTTTTATCGAATTTTTCCATAGAAGTAAAATAAATTTTTAAGTTATGTTCGTCTCCGGATTTCAAACTTTTCCTTACAAAATTTAATCAAAATACGTTTACCAGTATTTGCATGAATAACATAGAAATATCTATTTATCTATTAGCTCAAATTTAATATACAATCTACGTTTCATCACAGCTCATATACGTCCCCACCGAGGGGCTCGAGCCTACCCTAACTACGTTAGGGCGATTAGGCCTTAGTCAACCACGCTGGCCCAGTGCGGGTTGGTTGACTACGTACACCTTTGAATCGCTTCGCAGATGTACGCAGGTTTCCTCACGATGTTTTCCTTCACCGTAGGAGCGTCGGATAAATGTACATATGAAATCCGGAACGAAAAACACATTGGTACACGGTGGGGATTAGATCGCGGGCCTCCCGATTCTATGCGGCGCACAAACCAGTGCCGAGACCACAGCGCCACCGACGCTCCTCTACGTTTCATCCAATCAAATAAAAAATCTTACAAGATTAGACGGGTCTATGCCAAACTAACATTAAAATATATTAATTACTTAAGTTTAAAATACAATAACCAACATTGTCGCTGGAAAAAAACAGAAAATCAGATATAATTAAGGATTATCATCAACATTTCAGTCAGTAGACGCCCATTGCTGGACGTAAGCCTTCCCCAAGGATCTCCACACTGGTTGGTCGTGCGCTGCTAGCATCCAACGCCTTCCTGCGATCCTCATCAAGTCGTGTGTCTAGTATGTGTCCGTCTAGTGGGACTGTCCTACCAATACTGCGATGTCCGGTATGTACTTGCCACACGAGAACAATTCCACCCCAGGGGCTATCTGTCCTGGTCGGAGTGTCCTTACGGGTTCGACCCTGTCACGCCGCTGGCAATTCTCATCGGCGTGTCGGACGGCGATGTCGGACGCGCCGTCGATCGAGCGCTCGCGGCAGGTGTCTATCTGGAGGGGCATCGCAAAGGTTTTTAGTGAGTAGGCCGACCCCCTTCTGGGGAGAAGAGCCCCACATAACTCTGCGCCTTTCCTGGGGTACAAGGTATGCAATTAAATGCATTTTCCTCAGCGATTACAAAAAAAAGGGGCTATCTGTCCTACGAGCAATGTTTCCTGTTCGCAGCTGGAAATGGAAGCGTTCAAATAAAAGGCATTTCGGCTGTCTCACAGCTCCAGTAAGGATTAGTGGGGAGCGCCAGAACCTCGTTTCTTGCAAGGTGCTGTGAGAGCAGATGAGATTGGCTTGAATGATAAAAAATATTCTTTGCGAAACATACAGTGACGGTAAAAGCAACACACGAAAAAATATTATGAAAATTAATGTTAAATAAACAAAGCGATTGAAACAGACAATTCGGTAATAGTTCATAATATGGCCGTCAATCGTCTACAAAAAGAACTTAGTCAATTTGAAAGCTAATTACTTCCCGGGAAAATGTAAATAAGTTGACTGGAGTTAGTTTTTAGTAAGACGTTAAGTTGGCTGAAGTTGGCTCAGGAAATTGAGCAATTTGTGCATTATTCAAGTCATGGCGTGCTATGCCATTCAAGTACTTGACGCAGAAATAACATTAAAAATTCTAAATTTAACTTGCTATAACATTCAAAAAAGTCTAATGAATAATTAATTGGCTTTGCTCTTTACTATTTGGGTTTGTGATAATCGCGAACTTCCATACACTGTTTAATGGAATTAAAATGAATTGATTATTCAAAATATACATTTTTGTTAAATGTATTTGAGCATAACCTGTCAATAAAATGCAAAAACAAGTTTGGCACTTTTATTGCTACATCGCAAGTGTATATATGTTGCCTCACGATATTTTCCTTCACCATAAGAGCGTCAGATAAAATGTACATATGAAACTCGGTAAAAACGAAAACACATTAATACAGGCAGGATCGACCCCGGGCCTTGCGATTGATCCGATTCGTTGACCAGGAGACCTATTTTTGAATTACGAATGCGACTTCGAAATCACCGCTGACTAAATAGTCAGCGGTGACTTTGAGGTCACGGATTCCTAAACATCCAATTTTTGAAAGTCGATCGCAGAGCTGCCAACATAGGTAAAGTACACACATAAATGTAAGAGTTCGGTTCCACGCCATATTGCTGGCTTAACCATTATGGTTATTATATATATATATAATATATACTAGACGTCGCTTGCTTGCCGCGGGGTGCAAGCACCCCGCGGTGGGGTGGTCCATCCTGACTGTATTTTAAAGGAAAGGGTGGTCTGTCGAAATTGGTGTGAAAATGTCGTCTTTTTTGTCACAAAAATCAAATAAAGTACAAAACTGTGTACGGTCGTAAATACACTAAGAAGCTCACGGTGTTTGTGGTCGCGTGAGTGCCGCGAGGTGCGCGCACCTCGCGGTGGTGTGGTCTATTCCACTACTAAAAAAAAATTTGGCCGTCGGGCAAAAATTGGTGAAAATTTGACTCCATTTAAGTCAAAACAAACTGAAAAACCGCGTGCAGTTGTAAACACACTGAAAAACTCACGGCGCTGGTGGTTGCGTGAGTGCCGCGAGGTGCGCGCACCTCGCGGTGGTGTGGTCTATCCCACTACTGATAAAAAAAATTGGCGGTCGGTCGAAAATTGGTGAAAAATTGTCTTCCTTTAAGTCGAAACAAACTGAAAAACGTGTGCAGTTTAAAATACACTAAGAAGCTCACGGCGATTGTAGTCGCGTGAGTGCCGCGAGGTGCGCGCACCTCGCGGTGGAGTGGTCTATCCCAGTATTGTATAAAGAAAATTTGGCCGTCGGTCAAAAATAGGTGAAAAATTGTGACCAATTATGTCGCAAGAAACTAAAAAACTATGTGAGGTTGTAAATACACTAAGAAGCTCACGGTGAGTCTGGTCGCTTGAGTGCCGCGAGGTGCACGCACCTCGCGGTTGTGGTCCTCGTATTGAAAAGTGAAAAATTGGCCGTCGGCCAAAAATTGGTGAAAATTTGTCTCCATTTAAGTCAAAACAAACTGAAATACCTTGTGCAGTTGAAAATACACTAAGAAACTCACGGCGCTGGTGGTCGCGCGAGTGCCGCGAGGTGCGCGCACCTCGCGGTGGTGTGGTCTATCCCACTAATGAAAAAAAAAATTGGCGGTCGGTCGAAAATTGGTGAAAAATTGTCTCCATTTAAGTCAAAACAAACTGAAAAAGCGTGTGCAGTTTAAAATACACTAAGAAGCTCACGTCGATTGTAGTCGCGTGAGTGCCGCGAGGTGCGCGCACCTCGCGGTGGTGTGGTCTATCCCACTACTGAAAAAAAAAAATTGGCGGTCGGTGGAAATTGGCAAAAAATTGTCTTTATTTGTCTCACAAGAAAATAAAAAAGTTTGAGGGTGTAAATACTTTAAGAAACTCACGGCGCTGTTGGTCGCGTGAGTGCGGCGGTGGCGTTGCTACTATTGAGATTTTCAAATAAAATCTTGTACAGTTGCGAAGCGGTGCAAAAGCATATCGAGGTAAGTAAAAAAAAAAAAAAGAAATTGTCATTTTACTATACCGCACATTTGGGTCCGTTCTACTCTTAAAATCCTTTCATTTGATACCCATATAGCGAAAATCGCAAAAAAATGTCAGTCGCCATGTCGGATCGGCGGCCATATTGAAATTTTAGAAACTTCACTAATTGTAGTCGCGTGAGTGCCGCGAGGTGCGCGCACCTCGCGGTGGAGTGGTCTATCCCAGTATTGTATAGAGAAAATTTGACCATCGGTCAAAAATAGGTGAAAACTTGTGACCATTTATGTCGCAAGAAACTAAAAAACTGTGTGAGGTTGTAAATACACTAAGAAGCTCACGTCGATTGTAGTCGCGTAAGTGCCGCGAGGTGCACGCACCTCGCGGTGGTGTGGTCTATCCCACTACTAATAAAAAAAATTGGCAGTCGGTCGAAAATTTGGTGAAAAATTGTCTACATTTAAGTCAAAAGAAACTACAAAACCGTGTACGGTTGCAAAAACTCTAAGAAGCTCACGGTGAGTCTGGTCGCGTGAGTGCCGCGAGGTGCACGCACCTCGCGGTGGCGCGGCTCACTATTGCGTTTATCAAATAAAATCTTGTACAGTTGCAAAGCGGTACAAAAGCATATCGAGGTAAGTAAAAAAAAAAAAAAGAAATTGTCATTTTACTATACCACACATTTGGGTCCGTTCTACTCTTAAAATCCTTTTATTTGATACCCATATAGCGAAAATCGCAAAAAAATGTCAGTCGCCATGTTGGTTCGGCGGCCATTTTGAAATTTTAGAAACGTCACTTACAGCGTTGTGTTCTACTCGTCAAGACCTTTCATTTGATACCCATAAAGCCTGGGTTGGAAAACGAAAGCGGTCCGCCATTTTGAGAGCGGCGGCCATTTTGAATTTTTTTCAATGTCTCTAACGCGGCTGTATTAGACTTGCAAAACCCTTTAATTTGATACCCATATTGTAGGGATTACAATACAAATGATACTTGGCCGTTTTGGACCGGCGGCCATATTGGTTTTTTAACGTTGCCACCAATTGGCTTCGATAGTGCTGAAAAAATCCTTTCATTCGATACCCATGTCACCGTATCGGGATTGAAAACCGCGAGAATAAAGCAAAAAGAGGATATTAACCGTTACAAAATGGCCGCCAGCGCCGCCGCCATCTTGAAAATGTCAAATGTCAAATTTTTCCAGTGTAGTAGGATAAACCGCTCACCGATTGGCGGTAGCTGCAGGCGCGCAACTGTCATCGGTTCGCGTCAAAAAATTCGCAAAGTCGCCGAAGCCGAAATCTGCCATAGCGCCCAGTGTTGCCATATATCAGGCCCAAAATGGTGGTAAAAATGATCAGCGTGGCCCGGTCGACCCGGCCATGTGAAAAAAAATCAAAAAACACGCGATTTACGTTCTCCCCAAAATCGGTTAAAATACCCCAAAATCAGGGTAAATTACCCAACCGTTCGATGCGGCTCACCGAGCACTACAAAAGGTCACCCGGGGTTGTCAGTCGAAAAACGCCGGCAACCCCGCGAAAACCGCGATTTAATTTTTTCGAAATTGCAACTTTTTACAATATAGCCGCCGGTGGCGCCGCCATCTTGAAATGTCGGAGTTTCGGATTTTTCCCAATATCTGCACCGTATACTTGGTGGGGTGACGTTTGTCCCGCGACTCTAGCGCACCCCGATCTGGGAGATCAATTCGGGTCAAAGTCGGTCTGCGAAAAGTTTCCAACCTCCGTGGAGGCCAGTGTTGCCAGTGTAGAAAAATGAAAATACCAGAAAGTCATAGAGGCCCCGCCGGCCTATAGGCTCGTGGTGTTGAAAAATTCCAAAAGTCGTTATTTCGATTTTCGCCTTTCGCCGCCCCTAGGGGAAAAACTACCAAAAACGGTAGAAATTTTCTCCCACCAGGCAACACTGCTTGCCGAGCTCCACCCCCGCCCGGAACATGTTACCCCGGTCGGAGGCCGCCATCTTGGCGAAAATCCGGTCCAAAAATCGCGTCAAAATTGGCGATCCAAGATGGCCGCCGGCGCCGCCGCCATGTTGTTTTTCGCCGCGCGCCGCAAATTTCCCGAAAGTCGAGGACAGTCTCGACCAAAGGAAAAAAGAAAATCCCGGAAAAAATCAAAAACCGCTCCGGTCGACGGTCGCAAACACGGGTCGAAACGGGTTTTTCAGTCCAAGATGGCGGCGGCGCCATTTTGTTTTTTCTCAGTTTGACAGCCGCATTGCATGCCAGTCACAGCGAGGAACACCCCCACCAAACGCCATTAAAAACGGAGGCGATTTGAAAAAGTTGACATTTCGCGCGGGCCGCCATGTTGGTTTGGCAAAAATCCCTTTATCCCATTCTATGAACTAAAAAATCTAAAAAATTCCACCCCAACATCAAAACACTCAAAACACCCTCTAAACACCTCAAAATCACCCCTGATCAGTCAGTCAGTCAGTGAGTGAGTCAGTGAGTGGTAATCTCCTATCTCCTATCTCCTTCTCCTATCTCCTTCTCCTTCCTATATATATAAAGCTCGATTACCACTGACTGACTCACTCACTGACTGATCAGGGGTGTTTTTAGGGTGTTAGAGGGTGTTTTGAGTGTTTTGATGTTGGGGTGGAATTTTTTAGATTTTTTAGTTCATAGATTGGGATAAAGGGATTTTGGCCAAACCAACATGGCGGCCCGCGCGAAATGTCAACTTTTCCAAATCGCCTTCGTTTTTAACGGCGTTTGTGGGGGTGTTCACTACTGTAGCAGGGATGCGGTGCCGCTGTCAAACTGCGAGAAAACAAAATGGCGCCGCCGCCATCTTGGACTGAAAAACCCGTTTCGACCCGTGTTTGCGACCGTCGACCGGCGCGGTTTTTGTTTTTTTCTGGGATTTTCTTTTTTCGTGTGGTCGGGACTGTCCTCGACTTTCGGGAAATTTGCGGCGCGCTGCAATAGACAATATGGCGGCGGCGCCGGCGGCCATCTTGGATCGCCAATTTTGACGCGATTTTCGGACCGGATTTTCGCCAAGATGGCGGCCTCCGACCGGGGTGAAATGTTCCGGGCGGGGGTGGAGCTCGGCGAGCAGTGTTGCCAGGTGGGAGAAAATTTCTACCGTTTTTGGTAGTTTTTCCCCTAGGGGCCCCGAAAGGCGAAAATCGAAATAACGACTTTTGGAATTTTTCCATACCATGGGTCTATAGGACGGCGGGGCCTCTATGACTTTCTGGTATTTTCATTTTTCTACACTGGCAACACTGGCCTCCACGGAGGTTGGAAACTTTTCGCAGACCGAATTTGACCCGAATTGATCTCCCAGATCGGGGTGAGCTGGAGACGCGGGACAAACGTCATCCCACCCCTTATACGGTGCAGATATTGGGAAAAATCCGAAACTCCAACATTTCAAGATGGCGGCGCCGCCGGCGGCCATTTTGTAAAAAGTTGCGATTTGGAAAAAATGAAATCGCGGTTTTCGCGCGCTTGCCGGCGTTTTTCGACTGACAACCTTGGGTGACCTTTTGTAGTGCTCGGTGAGCCGCATCGAACGGTGGGGTAATTTACCCCGATTTAGGGGTAATTTCCCAGATTTTGGGGAGAACGTAAATCGCGTGTTTTTCGATTTTTTTTCACATGGCCGGGTCGATCGGGCGTCGCTGATCATTTTTACCACCATTTTGGGCCAGATATATGGCAACACTGGGCGCTGTGGCAGATTTCGGTTTCGGCGACTTTGCGAATTTTTCGACGCAAACCGATGACAGTTACGCGCCTGCAGTTATGCTCGACCGATGTGGAGCTTATTCTACTACACCGAAAAATATTGACAATTGACATTTTCAATATGGCGGCGGCGCTGGCGGCCATTTTGTAATGGTTAATATCCTCTTTTTGCTATATTCTCGCGGTTTTCAATCCCGATACGGTGACATGGGTATCGAATGAAAGGATTTTCATAGCACTATCGAAGCCTATTAGTGGCAACGTTGAAAAACCAATATGGCCGCCGGTCCAAAAAGGCCAAGTATCATTTGTATTGTAATCCCTACAATATGGGTATCAAATGAAAGGGTTTTGAGTGTCTAATACAGCCGCGTTAGAGACATTGAAAAAAATTCAAAATGGCCGCCGCTCTCAAAATGGCGGACCGCTTTTGTTTTCCAACCCATGCTTCATGGGTATCAAATGAAAGGGTTTTGACTGTCTAATACAGCCACGTTAGAGACATTGAATAAAATTCAAAATGGCCGCCGCTCTCAAAATGGCGGACCGCTTTTGTTTTCCGACCCAAGCTTTATGGGTATCAAATGAAAGGCCTTGACGAGTAGAATACGACGCCATTAGTGACGTTTCTGAAATTTCAATATGGCCGCCGATCCAACATGGCGACTGACATTTTTTGCGATTTTCACTATATGGTTATCAAATGAAAGGATTTTAAGAGTAGAACGGATCCAAATGTAATTTATAGTAAAATGACAATTTCTTTTTTTTTTTTTTTTTACTTACCTCGATATGCTTTTGTGCCGCTTTGCAACTGTACAAGATTTTATTTGAAAAACGCATTGCGAACAACGCCACCGCGTAGTGCGTGCACCTCGCGGCACTCACGCGACCACCAGCGCCACGAGATTTTCAGTGTGTTTACAACTGCACGCGGTTTTTCAGTTTGTTGTGACTTAATTGGAGACAATTTTTTACCAATTTTCGACCGACCGCCAATTTTTTTTTTCAGTAGTGGGATAGACCACACCACCGCGAGGTGCGCGCACCTCGCGGCACTCACGCGACTACAATCGACGTGAGCTTCTTAGTGTATTTTAATCTGCACACGCTTTTTCAGTTTGTTTTGACTTAAATGGAGACAATTTTTCACCAATTTTCGACCGACCGCCAATTTTTTTTTTCATTAGCGGGATAAACCACACCACCGCGAGGTGCGTGCACCTCGCGGCACTCATGCGACCACACTTACCGTTAACTTTTTAGTGTGCTTACAACCACACGCAGTTTTTCAGTTTCATATGACATACATGGATACAATTTTAAACCAATTTCCAACCGACCGCCAATTTTATTTTTCAGCAGTGGGATAGACCACACCACCGCGAGGTGCGCGCACCTCGCGGCACTCAGGCGACCACCAGCGTCTTAAGCTTCTTAGTGTATTTTCAACTGCACAAGGTATTTCAGTTTGTTTTGACTTAAATGGAGACAAATTTTCACCAATTTTTGGCCGACGGCCAATTTTTCACTTTTCAGTACGAGGACCACAACCGCGAGGTGCGTGCACCTCGCGGCACTCAAGCGACCAGACTCACCGTGAACTTCTTAGTGTTTTTTCAACCGTATACGGTTTTGTAGTTTCATGTGAAATAAGTGAAGACAAGTTTTCCCCAATTGACATTGATTGAGACAATGAAAAAAAAATTCAAAATGGCCGCTGCTCTCAAAATGGCGGACCGCTTTTGCTTTCCAACCCAAGCTTTATGGGTATCAAATGAAAGGTATTGAAGAGTAGAACACAACGCTATAAGTGACGTTTCGTAAATTTCAATATGGCCGCCGATCCAACATGGCGACTGACATTTTTTTGCGCTTTTCACTATATGGGTATCAAATGAAAGGATTTTAAGAGTAGAATGGACCCAAATGTGCGGTATAGTAAAATGACAATTTCTTTTTTTTTTACTTACCTCGATATGCTTTTGTGCCGCTTTGCAACTGTACAAGATTTTATTTGATAAACGCAATAGTGAGCCGCGCCTCCGCGAGATGCGTGCACCTCGCGGCACTCAGGCGACCACGCTCACCATGAGCTTCTTAGTGTTCTTGCGACCGTACACAGTTTTGTAGTTTCATATGACATACCTGGATACAATTTTTCACCAAATTTTGACCGATCGCTTAATTTTTATTTTACAATACTGGGTTAGACCACACCACCGCGAGGTGCACGCACCTCGCGGAACTCACGCGACTACTATCGACGTGAGCTTCTTAGTGTATTTACATCTGCACACGCTTTTTCAGTTTGTTTTGACTTAAATGGAGACAATTTTTGACCAATTTTCGACCGACCGCCAATTTTTTTTTTAGTAGTGGGATAGACCACACCACCGCGAGGTGCGCGCACCTCGCGGCACTCACGCGACTACAATCGACGTGAGCTTCTTAGTGTATTTTAAACTGCACACGCTTTTTCAGTTTGTTTTGACTTAAATGAAGACAATTTTTCACCAATTTTCGACCGACCGCAATTTTTTTTTTCAGTAGTATGTTAGGCCACACCACCGCGAGGTGCGTGCACCTCGCGGCACTCACGCGACCACCCTCACCGTGAGCTTCTTAGTGTATATACGACCGCACAAACTTTCTATTTTCTTCTGACATAAATGGAGACAATTTTTTATCAATTTTCGACCGACCGCCAATTTTTTTTTTCAGAGGTGGGATAGACTACTCCACCGCGAGGTGCGTGCACCTCGCGGCACACACGCGACCACAAACGCCATGACTTCCTTAGTGTATTTTCAAACGTAAACAATTTTATATATAACTTACTACTTTTTGACAAAAAAGAAGACTTTTTTCACCAATTTTCGACAGACCACAATTTTTTCAAACACAGAAGGGATGGACCACCCCACCGCGGGGTGCTTGCACCCCGCGGCAAGCAAGCGACGTCTAGTCGAGTTTTATATATATAGGAGATATATATGAATGTAGTCGCTGCCGGTTATTGCCGGTTTAACAATGCATATATATATGAATGTAGCACATATATAATGTGCTACATTCATATATGTATATTGTATATATAGACTGAAAAATCAAACAAAACAGATAAAATTTCCACAAGTATGACTTGATTACGAGTGGGTGAGGGCACTCGTAATGAAATCACACCTGTGACTAAGGTAGTCACATCAGTGATATTCAAAAATAAGAATTATTGAAAATCGGTGATTATTAGTCACATCGGTGATTTCGAAGTCGCATTCGTAATTCAAAAATAGGTCTCCAGTGCTGAGACCACAGCGCCACTGACGCTCGTTGTATATAATTTTCTGATTAACATGTATAAATTACTTAATTTAATTTAACTGTATCAGTGTATAAAAATAGATGTTACTGTTTAAATGGCCAGGTGGTTTTCGGGACCCAGGTCTAAATTTTGGATATGTTGTTCTCCTCTCCTCAAAAAATGTAATGGTCGCAAAAAAAGTTTACGACTCATTTTCCCGCTAGGGGGCTTTGAAGTCTGAATTAGAAAATCGTAGTTTTCGGCAGAGTCAACTGGTTTTTGAATATGTTGTTCTTCTTGACGAGCTGATTCAGAATATAGACGATGTTATTTGCAATTTCTAATTCTCACTTCAGAGCCCCCTAGCGAGAAAATGCGTCATTATTTTTTTCTAAAAGTTATATATTAGGCCCCGAAAACCACTTGGCCATTTAAACAGTATCATCTACTTTTAATGATTTCTCATAATAATATATTTTTAATACTTCTACGTACATATATATATATCTACAGTGCCGAGACCACAGCGCCACTGACGCTCGTTGACGTTGACGCTCTCACATATAAAATAAAGTTTTGATGTTACGGTAAACTCGATTAATCAGCATTTATAACTCTAATTATAAAACTATTAATTGACTGTCTATTTATAGTCTATTCATTGTAACAATTAATGTTTACTCCGACCTTCAGCGTAACTGACACGTTACAAGACACATACATTAAAGCCATTGTCATCAAACTCTCCTAAAAATTAACTCTTGGCTTTTAAACACGTAAAACAATGGCGCTACGACAAAAACGGCATAAACAAGAGTTAAATGTTAAAGCACTCGAAAACACAATGTGACCCGTGTCACGGTATCCGGATCAAGCCTTTTTGCCGCGGCCGCATTTTAAGACAAGCCTTTTTGCTGCGGTCGCATTATAAGACACCCGAATTAACGCACTGTAATGAAGGGTTGTTCTTTTAATGATACGATTTGATTTCGGCGTAAAATTCCGCTTGGTTAAGAGTTAAGGTAGTTTAAAGTTGGAGCTTTTGTACAGGTGTTATACTGGTTACTGCATATGTCACACTGTTCTTTTAAAGTTCATGGAAAAATAAACTAGTGAAAAAAATAAACAATAAACTATCACCACAGCTCATTTACCGCTCTACCAAATGGATTAAATCTACCCTAACTATATGCGATGACGATTCGCCTTAGTCAATCATGCCGCGCAGAGCCCAGTTGTACCTCAGAATCCATAGCAAAGGTTTTTTATAGGATAAAAAAAAACCTTTGCTATATAAAGATAGGGCAGCAAACGCAAACCTGATGGTAAGCGATAACCGTTGCCCGTGGACACCCGCAACACCAGAGGAGTCACAGATGCGTTGCCGGCCTTTTAAAAGGGAATATGCTCTTTTTTGAAGGTTTCGATATCGCATCGGCTCGTAAATACTGCAGGCGACAATTCATTCCACAGTTTAGTAGTGCGTGGGAGAAAATTCCTGGAAAAACGCACTGTGGTGGACTGCCAAGCGTCTAGGTGATGAGGATGAATGTTGTGTCGCGTAGAACGGTGACGGAAACTAGCAGCAGGAAATAATCCGAACAATTTCTTGGAGCACTCCCCGTAATATAAGCGATAGAGGATACATAGCGAAGCTACATCTCTACGCAGCGCCAAGGAGTCCAGCCGACATGAAATATCCGGGTAAATGCAGGATGATGATGAAGAATAAGACAGAGAGAACAACGAACGACACAATAACAGTATCGACAACCGATCCGATCGTAAAATTAGAATGGAACTTGTTCCGCTCAAGCCGCCGCTCCCACCTAACGACAAATTCTCTATGTTGCCAGCCCATTACTCCCCGTTAAGCCGAGAACACTGTTCCGAGCCAAGCTGTTCATTTCCTCGGAGATCTACAAACATTTACATAACTTTTCTGAATTACAGCTTCGTTGTACCGAGCACGTGTTGATGCTTTGTGGCCGGTAATGTTCTTTGAATTGTTCCTTTTTTTTAAAGGAATAAACATTTTAAGCATCCGACACTTAACCGAATTAGTTTAAATAACTTATAATCAATCAATATTATTATATTTAATAGGAATATATTTAATAGCAAAGAACAACCTAGTAGTAGTAACATCCGAAGAGAGGGACTTATCTTGTTCTATCCCTCAGGGGAGTGTATTGGGATGTGTCCTCTTCCTAATCTATATAAACGGTCTCCCAAAAATTCTGAACAACGAACTAACAATGCCCGTATTATTCGCAGATGATGTATCGGTATTAATAAAGTGTGAAAATAATTCAGATCCGGAAATGCTTACCCGAACTATATTCGAAAATATAACACAATGGCTAACAGAACACAACTTAGAAATAAAACAAAAGCTCCATTAAATTTATATCTCATACTAGCTGACCCGCGCCCACTTCGTTGGGCATAATATTAATAATCCCCGAAGCGAGCACGAAAGCGAACGGAATTAAACCCGAAGCCATCGCGCGCCGTCCGCTGATGATGATGATGATGATGATGATGACACTCAGCAATAATGTGGCTTTCTATTGGTGAAAGAATTTTTAAAATCGATGATGATGATGATGATGATGATGATGATGATGACACTCCGCAATAATGTGGCTTTCTATTGGTGAAAGAGTTTTTAAAATCGGTTCAGTAGATCCCGAGATTACCCCTTACAAATATACAAACACACAAACTTTACTTCTTTATAATATTAGTATAGATTCATTAAAATGACGATAACTTTTTTTTTTATGAACCGATTTTGATGAAACAAAGTCTATACACTGCCCGGAGTGTGCATTCTTCATTAGTGAAAACCGCATAAAAATCCATTCAGTAGTTACGAAGATGTGCTCGAACAAACAGACGACAGCAGACAGACAGACAAAATTCAAAAAAAAATTTTTTGTGTTTCATTGGTTTTCTTTTATCGCCCTGACTCCATTTTTGTCAATTATCTTCAATGTACAGACACACCGGGTCCTACTGTTTTATTATATGTATAGATTAAAAGACACACATAACGTAAACACAAGACACAAAAATCGACTATATTTACCTATTTCTAGAATAAAAATGCTAAGTACCAGTCCATACTACATGGCTATAAAACTTTACAATAAATTACCTAGAACAGAAATTCTCATTTTTTTATAAAAACCTAAAAAAATCAATACATAGTATAAAACAAAGTCGCTTTCGCTGTATGTCCGTATGTATGCTTAGATCTTTAAAACTACGCAACGGATTTTGACGCGGTTTTTTTAATAGATAGAGTGATTCTTAAGGAAGGTTTGTATGTATAATAAATGCATAATATAGTATAGAAACACTGATAAATTTAAAGGTTTCTAATGTGATGTCGTAAATAAGCACGTTTTTTTGCGCTTATATTGCAAACGCTGGCTGAACCCTACGAGATTGTATAGTCCGCTTAGTAGACCACGGACATAGTACAAGAGATGATTAGTGGTAGTTAGTAAGTAGTAGGTTGGGATGATGAACACGTCGAAGAGAAAGATTGCCGAAGTTTAAGTCAGATTGTATTGATATAAAAGTACACAGAAATATTCAATAGGCAATTCTTTCTTGAGTAGTGTGCAGGAAGACAGTTGTTGACGTACTAGTTAATATATTATTAAAAAATTATAAAGTTAACTTGTAAAACCGTGCGCTTGGAAGTAGGGCACAGCGTAAGCAAAAATGTATGTTGCAAGCGTAAAACCGTGCGCCTTGAAGTAGGTCGCACAGTAAGCAAAAAATGTACGTTGCTTGCTCGTACACGAGATAGACCAAAATAATGTACTACAGTATTGTACAACTTACAAAAATCCACAAAAAAGTCCGCGATGGTATATGTCTATCTCTTAGGGATAACCCACCATAACCATTTTTTCACTGCACCCGTGCGAAGCCGGGGCGGGTCGCTAGTATCTAATAAGTAAATGTTTCTATAGCATATAAGAATACATAAAGAATACTGAATGTGAATGATCCTAAATAAACGATTTACAGAAACAAAAATAATAACAAAATTAGTTATATATATCATACTTAAATAATAAATTGCTGAAAACTTGAAATTGTAGAAGGTCGTGAATATGGCGCTCTGTAGATACTTATTAAGTAGGTACTTTTAATCAATATTATTATCAATCATTTTAAATTTCTCAATATGCAGTGCCCTTGCAGGGCGTCATGTGCACAGTTGTTATATTTACCCATCTTATGTAACCGTGACAAGCATGATTAATAAATAAATAAATAAAATAAATAAATATTAAATTGTGTTTTTAGTACAAATATATAATAAGACGGCCTACCATGTTCGCTTAAAATAGGAATAAATCCGCTGTGAAAGCGAGATAGCGCTATATGCAACAAAAGTAATGTGTTTGTTTGAATTTTGTTTTAACTCTTCTATAAGTAGTTATGGTAAGCCCTCAGATTTTTTTTTCTTTTTACAAAAATGTAAAAGCTCCATTTATCCGAGAATTTTTCATCTTATCCTACGTACATTTAGAGGTAATTGCAAAAAAAAAATAACTAAATAATATTAATATTATAATGTAAAAGGGGTAGTATGAAAATATAAAAACAAAACGTGCTGATGTGATATATATAAAGATTGCAGCATTATCTTTTCTGATATTGTAATTTTCTGATTAACATGTATAAATTACTTAATTTAATTCGACTGTATCAGTCAAAAGTCGTAAAATTTTAATGATTTCGGGTAATTTTTTTTTTGTATTTTGTTTATATTTACGTAACTTAGCAAATAAACGGTTCGATTTTCTTGGGTCCACTCATAATGGTGACCTCCATTTATCAGGTAACCTCACGTTGAAAATTCCAGTTCACCGCACTAACTTCATCTCTTTATCTTTTTTCTTCTAGGAGGTAGACTCTGTACCAGGGTCGTCTGCATGGGTACCTCCGTCTTACCTATTTCCGCCGCCAAACAGCAGGGTTCGCTTTGCTGTGTTCCGGCGTGAAGGGTAAGTTTACATCTTATGTCACAAGTTGGCAACGTACACTGTGGTTCTTATGAGGTTTGCAGATTTGCTGCGAATCTCGTGGGAACCACATGTACTATAGGCGACTGTTACCACTTACCATCAGGTGGGCAGCCTGCTTGTTTGTCAACTTTAGCAATAAAAAAAAAATATTATTTAATTACATTGCGATTCCGGTCATCCGGGCGTCATACAAATAAATGCATATTTAAAAGATTGGAACTGTAATCACTTACTTAAACACGTTGTTATTAAGTTATTCTATTCTAATATTTATATTATTGTATTTGTATATATACTACAGTAAGTTTATAATAGTTTTAATCTTTGTCAGTACCAAAATCAATTATTTGTAGCCACTCGGTTGACTGGCAGGGAATGCCTTGTTGCATTAAATCCGAATTTTGTACTGTATTTATTTTGTGCAATAAAGATTGAAATAAATAAATATAATATGATAAATAAATATAAATATATGATTGATCGAGTGATCATAAATTAAGAGAAAATATTAAAACGTTACAAATATTATAAATCGGAAAGTGAGTTTGTTTGTTTGTTTGTTCCGCTTTCACGCCGTAACTATTGAACAGATTGCTTTGAAATTTTGCAGACGTAAAGATAAAAGTCCGGATTAAATACTTTTTATCCCGGAAAAATCGACAGATCCCACGGGATGCGCAATAAAGGCTTTGCTCAAAAAATACTGCACAGATTTTCATGCGGTTTTCATCAATAGATAGATTGATTGTTGAGTAAGGTTTTGCGGTATTTTTTATCTCGGAAAGTCCCACAGCAAACGCGATAAAACCTTCGCGCCATAAAGCGACTTCCGCGCATATGTAGTCGTGGGCAAAAGCTATGACCCCTTAATAGATCCAATCCCGAAATCGCGGGCAGAAAGCTAGTAATAAATGTTTCTTACATTTATACCAATTAGCTTAGCCCAAAATAAGCTCTGTAAAGCTTGTGTTATGGGATCTAGGGTAACGAATAGACATATATATATATTTTACATATATATTTTTTTTTATAGAAGTATATAATAACAACCATGAATAAGGTACAAATGCTCGCATTCATCACACAAACATTTGTCCCCACCGAGACTTGAACCTGGGACCTCAGAGATGGCGACACCTCGAAACCAGTATACCAACCACTCAACTACGGAGGTCATCAATATTGGATACCAATAAAGTCATTAACAATCAGTAACAATAATTAGTAATATAGATTTAGTCATAATAAACCTAAAGATATAAATAAAAAAGAAAATAATTGAACGATGCATAATCAATTGTAAATACTAGTAGATTAATAATAGACAATATTTTCACAATTATAAAGTTACTACATATTGAGTAATTTACGTTCTAACTTTTAAACATATTGTACTCAGCAGTTGCAAATGTCGGCTACGGCTGAACTTAAGTTTGAAACTCCATAACAGTCGAATTTTGCAAAGGACGTGCACAATTTGTATGTTTTTATTTTGTAATTTCGCCAAAAAAGAGGATTAAATTTAAATTAGATGTTAAATTTTACGTAATTAAAGCAAAACATTATTTTAGTCGACTATAAAGAAAGAAACGACACGTAAATAACATACGCTTTAAGTCCATTACCGCAAAGAACTCTAACGTTCATGTATTGAAAAGTATCTGTGAAACACATTTTTCACAGCATCTAATATTTGCCTTATAAATCAATTGGTATTACTTCTTCTCACAATGAAAATGTAATCAAGCGTAAATTATGTCTGCGCTACATTAACTCTTATTTGAATAAGTATTACCTTTCTTTAATGTGGTCGTTGAGTGCCTTTTTCACATTTCTGGGTCGTAAAAGAGCAATATAAATCTAAAGTTTGACGCCCTATCTGCGAATACACTCGTTGTTAGACCGGGACCTGCAACGCAAGCGAAAATTCTGCAATAAATATTACTTAGAGAGTGCCTAGTAAAGGGGAAATTAATTAGAATATTCGCATTTCAACATAAATAAGGGGACAGATAGCGTTCAGCGAAATTTCAATTATGGCAGAGAAAACGGCTCGTCCTGAAACGCCGGCGGAGGCCTACTGTTTACATTTTGTCGGCGTAGAATTTAAGGAGAGCAAATGTGCGTTTAGTGGGAATAGTTCTTGCGTGAAATTTCTTCGCTTTCTAAAGGGAATTTCGCTACGACCTTCCTTCGTTCGGTCGAGATGGTTACAATTGTCCTGGAAAAATGCCTCTGCGAAATGTTTGTGTAAAAGTAACTTGAGTTGTTGCTCATTCAATCGGCTGTAAAGAATGTGATGATTCAGCTAAAGAAGACATTTTAGAATTCAAATTTAATGAGGATAATGTAAAAGTAAATGAGTTTAGCGATGAAAATCAATCTATTTGTAAAATCAAATCAAATCGTGTTGTATTGGTTAATATTGCATTCAAAGTTTCCTTATTCCGATTAGATTTTGATAAGCGCATAAATCACAATTCCTGCCGAAAAGTTATTGATAGATGGTCGCACATTTTGTAATATTTCAAGAGAGCTCCGCAACAATTCATTGATGTAACGCAATAAATTTTCCTGTTCGTATCCAATTATTTTCCTTTCCTTCGTGTCACGGATCTCTTTGTTAGCAACATCAGTAACTACGGCGTGTCTCATTGCACTGGGCACTTGGGTCTCGTTAAAACTTGGTAGATAACATGATTACAGTTTCTTTTTGTTAGCAAAGTTTATTGTGAAGTTATCACGTCTCGCTGTACAAGAAGCAACTAATGATGAAGTGTGTCGACAAACTTAAACCAACCTTACGCAATAAGGAATAAGGGTGTTACATCTATCGGTGGGTGTTGTGAGGAAACTCCCCCACGTTTTGTTTTATAGGGAGCCTCATTTTTCGGATGCCACCAATGTCATCAAAAGACATTGGTTGCTCGGGATCCTTTTCCTGTGTAAGTGCTACGACTTTTATAGCTTGTTACTTCAGTAGTGGAATCTGTTTTCTTAATCTTTCATATATGATAAGTCAAAATTGTTTTATGCTTCAGTTTTTGCAGGAAATTATTTGGATGTTAGGCTCATACGTACATCTCATCATCTCTTTTTAACAAAATTATAGTATCCAGATCTATAACATGAGTATTTTTTATGTACAGCAGATAAATTTTTAATATTTATCTCACCTGATAATAAGCGAGGATTACCTTAAAACAATAATTACTTTCCTTAACAGCAGTGGAACTGGGTACATCACCTCTATATGTAACTCTATCAATTATGTTAATTTTGTGCTACCTTAGCTGAAAGCCAAACTGATCCAAAATTACTAACATTAAAAATTTAAAATGGTATTGAGTAACAGTAACAGTAACTACGGCGTGTCTCATTGCACTGGGCACTGGGTCTCGTTAAAACTTGGTAGATAACATGATTACAGTTTCTTTTTGTTAGCAAAGTTTTTGTGAAGTTATAACGTCTCGCTGTACAAGAAGCAACTAATGATGAAGTGTGTCGACAAACTTTAACCAACCTTACGCAATAAGGAATAAGGGTGTTACATCTATCGGTGGGTGTTGTGAGGAAACTCCCCCACGTTTTGTTTTATAGGGAGCCTCATTTTTCGGATGCCACCAATGTCATCAAAAGACATTGGTTGCTCGGGATCCTTTTCCTGTGTAAGTGCTACGACTTTTATAGCTTGTTACTTCAGTAGTGGAATCTGTTTTCTTAATCTTTCATATATGATAAGTCAAATTGTTTTATGCTTCAGTTTTTGCAGGAATATATTTGGATGTTAGGCTCATACGTACCTCTCATCTTTTTTTAACAAAATTTATAGTATCCAGATCTATAACATGAGTTTTTTTATGTACAGCAGATAAATTTTTAATCTTTATTTCACCTGATAATAAGCGAGGATTACCTTAAAACAAGAATCACTTCCTTAACAGAAGTGGAACTGGATACATCACCTCTATATGTAACTCTATCATTATGTTAATTTTGTGCTACCTTAGCTGAAAGCCAAACTGATCCAAAATTACTAACATTAAAATGTATAAATGGTATTGATAACACGGTCTGATTTTGATAGGGCTTCTACCAATTTTTTAAATGTAAAAAAGTAGTTTTTAGTGACGTAACAAATAGTTAGACATATGGCCCCGCGAAGTTTTTTGTAGATATTGATATCTTCTATAATATTGTTCGAACATTTTTTGTCCTATCATTGATACTCTTCGCAGCGTATGCGATGAAATCATTTTGACTGGCTATTTGTATTACACCTTCGGTTGGTTTTAAGTTCTAAAGATTTCTATAGTAATCTAGTACTAAATATAGCCTATGTTACTCAGTGATAATGTAAGCTTTCTAATGAAAATAATATTTAAAATCGGTCATACTTTTTGGGTTTTATTCGTTACATACATATACAAATCTTTCTTCTTTATAATATTACTGTATATTGCTAATTATTTTACACCTTCGGTCGGTTTATAATAATTTCTATAGTGATCTAGTATAATATAGGCTATGTTAGTCAAAAGTAAATCGGTCAAAATACAAATCTTTCCTCTTTATAATATTAGTATAGATTATTAAATACAGGCTCATAAGCACTATTCTACCACCTATCCGAAAATTGGAGAAGCCTTCTCGAGAATAGGCAAGAAACTCCGTAAGTGTAATTTATTTTCTCCTCGTTTTGTTATATAACAAAAACTTGTTTTAAACGTTGGTTTAAATGTTTTAAACGACGACTGATGATCTCCGTAGTCAGGTGGTTGGTATGCTGGACTCGAGGTCTCTCTGAGGTCTTGTGTTCGAGTCTCATTAGGCGCAAATGTTTGTGTGATGTGATATATGTTTTTATCAAAAATATTTATATATGTATAATCAAAATCAAATATGACTTTGAGGAAGCAAGAGAAGTGTGCCAGGATCGTAGTAAGTGGAGAGAGGTGGTCTCTGCCTACCCCATTGGGAACAAGGCGTAACATATATGTATGTATGTAAATATGACTTTACAGATAGCTCATTTGAATCGTCAATTTTTTTTCCTACCACCTTTTTTCGTTTCAGGACGTATTTTTTAGCTGATAAGACGAATGGGCGCAAGAAACTTATCAGCTTTATCAAAAGTAATTACATATGTGTTTACAATTTATACGGGAAAATAAATATTTGCACTTTAGAATGTAATGTCTTCAAATCAACACCAAGCATTGGCATCATTTAAATAATCATTGACTTTGTAATAGCCCTTACTCATTAGCGTCTTTTTAACATGTACCTTGAACTTATGAAGAGGCAATTCAGCTACACTATGTGGAATCTTGTTATAAAATTTTATACATTCGCCTATAAACGAACCTCTAGTTTTGTAGCCTTTTCGTTGAAACGGCTATTTTTTTTATTTCTTGTGTTTAAATTATGCATTTGTAAAATTTCTATGAAATTTGTTACAATTTTTATACATTATGTGGAATCAAATTTTCATAAATATGCTAATAAATGTATGTTTATCCGTTACCCTAGATCTTATAACACAAGCTTTATAGTGCTTACTTTGGGCTAGGCTAATTGGTGTGAGTGTAAAAAAAAAACTTTGCCATATTTTGTACTAATAATAGGGAATCTCTTGATAAGGCTAAAAACGGATTCTATTACAACAACTTTGCTTCTCTATCTCTATCTACCCTCCATTTATCTGAACATGAAACTATCACAAGAAATCTACGTAACGCTCCATGTAATTTCCGATCACAAAATAAGCACGAAGTCAATGACGCGGACGAAGCGGATATCACTTCTAATAGCCCTCAGAAAAAACAGCTCGCAAAAATACCGAGTCCTATGCAGACCATAAATCGAACAATATCATACATTATTCAGGACAAAGGATATATATCCTCCGGACCGGGAGCAGCCTGTGATACGGGCAATTACTTAAACTAATTAATTGGTTGTTTCCCGGAATCGTAACATCAGCATACTTTTTGCTTAATGAAGCGAGCGATAAAGTACGGGCTCTGATCGGTTTGGCGTAGGGCTGGCTACATACCAATAGCTTCCCAATCGCATCGAGAGTCACCAGCATGAACCTACCCTTTTTTAACGAAATGCTGTTACGCACCGTACCTAATTACTGATTAACAGGCGTGTGTGGGACTCACCCGGCGGGAAGCAGAGCATACCCACTAAACCACCTCGACGTCCATTCTGTCCTCACTTAGGGCGATCTGGGTACTGGAAGCCCAATTTCTCCAGATCACTCGTGGACAACCCGGCCAGCTGCGGGTCGGATATTAACGCCTGTGGGGGATTACCGTAGACATGGAGGCAATCCCCAGATAGAGAATCCTTTGCATTCGCGCTTGAGGAGTCACCTAAGCGCACAGGCCACACCTTGAATGGTCATTGAGGGGCTATAAATGCTCGGCCTGACCCAGCCGTCTGCGTCGGATGGGAGCGGCGTAAAAGTCATTTTCCCGCTCCATTTCCGCAGCCTCCTTCTGAGAAATAACATTTTCACAGAAGGAGGTTACGGCCTAGCATGAACCTACCCTACTAAATTATAGGGATCAAAGGCCTTACCATGATCGCTTGGAGTAGAATTAAAACAATATTGAAACAGGGACACCACTCTTGCAGCATACCTTGCCATCTCGCTTGCACTGTAGTTTTATTCCTATTTTAAACGATCACTACAACGTTAACTGCGCTGGCCTGTTTGATATGTATTATATTACTTGCTTTGTCCTCTTTTACCGCAGGGAGGTCGGATAAATAAACATAAATGATAAAAGACATGGCAAAGGGTCTCTACGACACAAAAAAGTTTGGGAACCTCTATACCATTAGTAATTAATATAACATTAAATGTGGAACTGATCCTCAGTTGAATTTGCTAATTGTATAGAAAAAGCTGTATCTTGCTACTGGTGGTATTGGTGATAAGGACCACTGATGACTAATAAGGACGTGTTACGTGACTATAAAAAAGGTTACTAAAAAAAAACATTAATTTATAAGACTTTCTCCATGCCGGATACTTCGGGTAACGTCGGTCCAAAGATGCCCTGATTACCGTGAGGGTAAATTTGTATAACAATTATGTTTATACCGTAATCGTAGCTGTTAATATAAAGTTCTTTAAAAAAATGTTTATCTATGTATGATTAATATAAGTATGTCTATCTGTCACTTTTCATTCAATAACAAAGCCTTACAGTACTTAATTAGGGCTGGGGTGATTGGTGTGAATGTTAGAGATATTTATTTATAATATTTCATTACACGTCTATAGAAATGAACTTAATTTTGAAACTATGGCAATATAGTTAATTATTTATTTATAGACGACAAAGAAATGTGTATTGTAAAAAAAATTGAAATATACTAATTTAAATATTTTTTTTCCCACCTGAGTGGCAGCCCTACCTTCGGAATAAGAAGTTCAATTCCAATCTCGTAATGAGTTGATCTTACACTTTCAGCGGATTTTTATAACTCCACTGAAGTTGCCGCTTGGCAAACAATTAGTTTTGAAAATAAAGAAACTAAATGCTTTTTTCCTACTCATAATAAAGGGTTTTCCAATAAGAGGTGTTATTGTAACATTCAAAGAAAAACAGCATTTTTTGAGATAAATGATCGCATGTTTATTTCTTTATAAAGAGCAAAGTATGCCGTCAATAATGGAAAAGAACAGTAGCCAAATTACCACCACGACGCTGGGCTGTTGACGTAGAGCCTATCTTTCACGTGGCCCCAAAGGAAGAAGTTGTAAGGTGTCAAATCATGCCAACAATTTCTGTATTGCTGTCCAACAAGATGCTGCACGACGACCTTCAATTATACGAACTGCCTCTACCAAATTTTCAACATGTTTATAGTGAATTTTACTAATTTCAATAAGCTTCAACGTTTCAACAATAAGCGTGTTTCGTTCTATTTTTAGTAATGGCGTAGTTTTTAGTAATGAAATGAAAACTGTGACGGTTTTTTATAAAATTAATAGTTCAATAAACCAAAAAAACACCACTCAACCGATTCGCTGTCAGCGGCGTCAATGCGTCTTGCGTCCGCCATTTCCGAGCGCGCATCGGTATCAAAAACTGGATTAAAACAATTGAAACTCGTAAACTACACTAGCTATATCGCAACAAATACTAACGGATCGAGGAGAGTCTAACGCAAACATTATATATATTTAACTTTCTATAACATTGTATTTAGTAGAAAATAAATGTGGAACTTGAAAGAAGCGGAATATTTTTTGATAGTTTCATTTTGATTTAGTTTTTTTGCAATTTTATTTGAATTTATATATCTGTGTGTGCGTGAGATAGGGAAAATGAAATAATGATTAAAAGGATACCGACCTTCGTAGACGTCTGGATGTTGCTAGTTGGCCGACACTTAATTTCACTACTTTCACTTTTTTATAGTGGACTGTATTATTTATAACACACAAGTCAATCTTAACTTAATAATAAGCACTCGCGGCGAGTTTTAGAAAAATGTTTATTTTTTATGAAAGAGCGGTTGCGTTGCGATGTTGCGTCGGTAAGGTGAGGTAAAAGAGTAGTAAATAATGAACCCCGCTCCGTTCATTACGTAGGAGATACGAAAGGATATGATAGGTGAGTGAGTAGTTTATATGTGTTTGTGGTAAGTGTGAGTGAATAAACAAAAAAAGTATAATTGAGCTTAACGGCGTTAACAATATCCTTAAATTAATTTTTAAATTAAACTACATTAAATTCTCTTTTGTTTGATACTAATATGTAGATACTTAGCACAAATTCAATTTATGAAATAAAATAAACAAATTTACCTCTCCTCAAAACGAAATCACCTCAGAAAATTAATTATTCAGTCCACAATGCAAACTATGTATGGTGACATCTATGATTTTTTAGGTAGATTGATTAACCGGAGGGACCACGCCCCTTCCGTGGCCGGGGGGCGAGGTAGGAGGGGAGTAGCCTCCCCGAGGAGGCTCCCCTGTAACGGCGGGGGAGCGGAGGCTGGGGGTTCCCGGAAGTAGCTTGTTCCTGGGGGCTCCCTACATGAGGCCTGATGCCTGAGGAAGGCCATCCCTGAGGTTTTTAGTGGGTAGGCCTCCCCCTTCTGGGGAGGAGAGCCCCACATAACCGCCGGCTCGCCACAGCCGGGGTATGCAGCTTAATGCATTTTCCTCAGGGGGAAGAAAAAAAAAGTTGGTATATTAATAGAATCCAACTCTAAAATCATATTCTTGTCGTCACACAGGTGGCGTTTTATACAGTTCACTAGACACATTGTACCATTTTACGATTGGATACTAAACTATCCACGAACGTAAGTTTACAATTTTGTTTTTTTTTTTGGATAGCAAGGTATCCACGAACACGAGATAACACGAACGAAGGTATTCATCACACAAACATGTGCCTCCACCGCGATTTGAACCCGAGACCTCAGAGATGGACCTTGAAACCGGTGTACTAACTACTCAACTACGAAGATCGTCTGTTATACACCTGCTATATAAATAAAACAGCCGCATTAAATGCCACGTGAAACAAGAACATGGCAGAAAACGCAGCGGACTTGCCGCTCGAAGCGTCATACTTACAGGCTAATTTGTCGACCGCAAAACAAATTGGCAAGAACGGGAGACTTATTTTGAATCACTCGAACTGGCATTGTTCATTTTTGTTGTTCACAAAACTTGATCGATATAAAGATCTTTAGCCGACGTTACATAATTTTAAATTCTGCATTAAAGGGATTTATTTCTATTCGAAAATAAGAAAGTAACACATTACTCGTCAATTGTCTGCTATTAATATTTCCCAACTAACTACAGTCATCATCAGCCCCTCTTCGTCCACTGCTGGACATAGGCCTCTTCGAGTGTACGCCACTGAGATCTATTTTCGGCTTCTCGCATCCAGCTCCTGCCAGCCGTCCTGCGCAAATCATCACTCCACCTTGCCTGAGGACGTCCTACACTACGTTTGCCGTTTCGCGGTATCCACTCTAACTACAGTGACGCCAGTTAATTTTAATGCAACGTGAACAAATGTACGGTGAACAAATGCAACGTGAACAAATACGACGTGAACACAGGCCCACCAAAAGCAGCCTATCCACCGAATGGTAAATAGTTTTGTCTTCTATACTACATGTGGTTACCCCCAAAAAATCACAGGGTGCGTTGCCAGCATGTGACATAAAATGTAGTTACAGTATTTAGTAATTATACTGCCTATCTTATCCTTTAAGGTCAAGTTGTTATCTCTAAGGTTGAGTTGTTAAAATTACTATTATATAGACTCCTTGTTTTAATATCCCATACCTTATATGTGAGTAAAATGCAGATTATTATTATTGTCTTTATAAGACACGGTCCTTCAAGGCGTGCGCGGAGATACAGATCCAATGCGTAGAGGCCATTTAAGCGAAATTTTATGAAAGTGTGCGTGGAGTGTACCAACTGGGTCTAATCTCTATCTGCGCCATGAAAAATGCAGTTAAAGACTACATCCAGTTAGATTCACAGAAACTATTGTCATTACTGGTCTAAACGTTTGTGGACTATTGCATTTCGAATTTGGTGGTAATGAAAACCGGGCTATGGAAGAGACTCCGGTCACCTGCCTTCTCAAAGCCTTCAAATTGATTTAAATATGGCAAGTGGTGACTCGCCGCTGACTAAATGGGCCCTCCAAAAAATCAGAACAATATTGGTGGGAAGAGAGCAACATTGGTGTGAACAGCTAAGGGTGTAGAGGTGTGTCTGCGACAGCGATCGAGACGCCGTCGCGTTATGACATTATTACACTTCCACCCTTCGAACAGCTGCTCATCTCATCTCTATAATCATCTCTTATTATTATTCACATATTTAATTAATAATCTTAAATTTAAGTTTTTTACAATATAGATATATAAAATAAACATAAATAGTATAAAAAATTTAAACCTATGCCGCCGGCAGCGAAGCAAGGCCCAAACCAACCGGTGGTTAGGGCTGCAGACAGAGAAATCTCCGGACAATACATGACGTGTCAAGAATCACTGCTTTTTGTATCCGGCCCTTGATCCATCCGTTAAGCGAGAGCCTCTTAAGATGTTGATCGAGACTCTTTGCTATCTAATATTTACCCTGGAACACAGCAATATGACCCTATTTTACGACAGAAATAGACAAGATGAAGATACGCAAGTAGATGACCTTGGTAAAATATCACATATATATACGTATCACACATATAGATACGGAATGTACAAGCTCAACTCATTGCCAATAAATAAAAACAAAAAAATGATATGTCAAGGGCCCGGAATTTTAGGTAGAGCCCAATAACGAAAAAAAATAGATAATTTTACCCAGTTTTCCGTCTAAATCAAAGGATTTTGTTTATTATTGTAAAGAATTTCTTAACAAATTTATTGTTAAATGCTAGCACAGCTCATTAACTTTGAAATAAGGCCACTTTTGTGTATGTAGACCAAATAAAATCATAAAACAGCAAGATTTAATAAACTCCTTAAAATACGAGAAATAAAATTTGAAAATAGCTCTCATTCATAGGGGTGAGGGATGCGACCCCCATTTGTATAGGTTTTTGTCGATAAACGTGTTGTATGTTAAGTTTTATCGACAAAAACCTATACAAATGGGGGTCGCATCCCTCACCCCTATGAATGAGAGCTATTTTAAAATTTTATTTCTCGTATTTTAATAATGAACCGAACCGGAACTTTAGACTGTGATAAACGTACATAATAATAACAATAAAAGGATCGTTCCATATAGACATGTTAACAGAAATGTAACAATACTACTTGGTGCCCGTGAATTCGTCTGCGCAAGATTAGTATTTTGAGTAGCTTATATTGGCATGTATCTCTTTATAATATATCTTTATAAATTGTAGTCTTTGAGTTATTCTGACATATAAACTATGTTTTTGTAAAGTGTCATTAAAGTCCATTCAAATCAAATCATATTTATATGCTGATACAGAGGTGTTAAAAATTGTTAAAACCAGTACAATTCTAGTAAGTAAAGAGTTAGAAAGATCCATTCATATTTACAAACTTGCACGTTTCATATGGTAGATTATTCAAAATAAAAATAAAAATCAAAATTAATTTTATTCAAATATGACTTTATAGAAAGCTCTTTTGAATCGTTCAATTTTTTTCGCCTACCACCCTATATCGGACAAATCAAAATCAAAATCAAAATAATATTTATTCAACATAGACCTTTACAGGCACTTATTGACGTCAACAAACAAAACAAAAAAAAAGCTTAAATAAAAAAAAACAAAAACCTTGTCCGTACGTTGTACGAATAAGGAAAAAAAAAAGAAAAAATATATTGACTCGACACCTGTTCGGAAATTGGGAGAGCCTTCTCGAGAAGAACAGGCAAGAAACTCTGAAGGTCTATTTTTTATCTCCTCTTTTCAATGTTAACAATCACAATAATACAATACAAAAATACAATATAGTACAAGATACAATCACACATATAAAATAATACAATATTATAAATAATGTTGTTACCAAACATGGCTCTATGAATAGTGTCCCTATTCCCAAATAGTGTGATCATTTAGATAGTCACTTACTTTATAATAACCTTTACTCATGAATATCTTTTTGATATGGTTTTTAAATTTATATAAAGGCAAATCAATGACACCTTGCGGAAGTTTGTTAAACATAGATATACATTTCCCCAAGAACGAACAGCTAGTTTTATGGAGTCTGAACATTGGAACGGCAAGTTTATTTTTGTTTCTAGTATTCACATTATGTAGATCACTGTTTTTATTGAATTTATTATAGTTTCTATATACAAAAACTAAATTATCATATATATATATATATTGACTAGCTAAAGTTAAAATATTAATTTCTTTGAACAATTCTTTTAGGGATTCTCTAGCTCGTAAACAGTAAATAGCAAACAAATAAAGTATTTCACTTTACCATAGTTACACAAATTAAAGAAAGCTTTGTGTTCATATACGACCAAAGCAATTCGCATACGAATCCTAATTTTAAACGAAGAACAAAATGCGAGTGTTTCAAGATACAGCTTAAAGGCGGGCGGGTGCAGCGCGCCATGAAATTAGCGACGCCATCCCGGGAACGCTGACAGCTCTCAGTGCCGAAAAAGGATGGTTTTTAGCGGCGCCTGATATGATTATTTTTTAACTTTAAATGCGGATTCATTAAGTTACAACAAGCTGCAAATCGACATTACTGAACCGATATAAATGAGATTCGATACACATATAGTCTAGTCTAGTTTTCTCAAGCTTTAGACTTTCTCAATGACATATACTTTAAATGCTAACCTTTCAATCAAATCTTTATATGCATAGAACATTAGTAACGAAGATAGATGCTAAAAAAATGTAATGTCCAACACGTTACGCCTAACGCCATAAAATTAAATTATTTTATCATATGAATATATATAATTGTTAATTAAGAAATCTAACAAAGCTTAAAAGCTAAAATAGAACTTGAAAGTGTTGAAATAGGGAATGAAAGATTATATGGGAAAGTACGTAATTTTTGAGGCTTTTCATTAGATATAATTAAATACGACATTCAAAGTTTGTGAAAATACTACCCTAAAGGGATGGAAATTGGGGATGATTATTTTTTTCCATAGCCTCACAAACTACGAAACTGAGTTTGATGGAAGTTGATATTGATGTAGTTTAAGACCCGGAGAAAGACAGGAACATTTTTATCCCCACATTTTATAGGTAATATCCTGTGGGAAAACTAGTAAACATAGCTGGTTGGATTTTAATGCAAATTGTAATAACCTAAGATAATATTTACCTTGACTAAATACAAGTTTAGTTTAATAATTAAATTTTAATTAAACAACACATATTTTATGAGGAGGCCTCCCTCTTGAATTTCTTTATCATTATCAGCCTCATATAGGACTTGCAGGTTTTCCCTGATATAATGTTCTATATATATAAAAATACAAGCTTTGATTATATGCCCTTAAAAGAATAAAATAAACTTTTACATATAAAAGCTTGTCGCGAGATTTACTTACTTATAGAATACTTTTAACGACAAGCTTTTATATGTAAAAGTTTATTTTGTTATTTTTAGGGCATTTAATAAAATAAAAAAATAACGTTTAATTTATTTTCCGACTAAAAAACCAAGCTTAGCAAGCTCTTTCATTTGATACCCATATTGTAGGGGTGCATTAAAAATAATTGATCCGCCATCTTGGTAATGCCGCCATGTTGGATTTAGAATGAGGTCACACACATAACTATGCATTGTCATACAACTTACACGTGCGTGCAAAATTTCAGCTCAATCGGAGACCGGAAAGTGAGTCAAATTAAGATTCTAAGATTTTCTTACATAGTTACAAGTGAAGCTAATACGAGTATAAAAGCTTGTAAAAAAATGAATTAATCTCGCTTAAACTCAAGAACGGCTAATTTTATTCTTAAATTATATGGAAAAGTCTAGAGAATATGAAAATGCTCGTAATTAAATAAAAACACCAATTTTGATCATCTAACTTTCGTAGAATAACTTTCGCTTGAAGTAAGCTTTCTTTTGTTTTGGGGATTCCCGTAATGAAATAAAGTTTAGGTCTTTTATTTATCGATCGGGGCAGTACGAAGTGTGCCGGGTCAGGTAGTATGAATATAAATGTATGTAAAAGATTAAATTCTGTTAGTGAGCCGACTTAAAAGATTGCAGCTTTTGAAACATAGTACACTTCAAACGGCCCGACATGTAATTAAACGCAAAGGTTACTTCAAAGGCTTTCGGATCTTTCAAGAATTAAGGGATTTGGAGCGCGCGTTTTGACGTAGGATATGGGTCAACGCCAGAATATTACCGGGGAAGATTTTTTGTTGAGTTAACAGGATAACGTCCCTTAAGTCTCAAACATACTTGAAAAAGTTTCTAGAAGGATTCTTGTAACGGAACGTTACCTCTTTTATAGACTTTATATTTTATCGTGTTTGACATATTGTTTATTGTATAATAAAGTATTGTTAGAAGGTTGCTATGGTAAAAGTAGTTGTCTCACTTACACCTTCTAATCGTAAAAGTGTCTCTCTCTCTAACACAAACAATAGAAATATTACCTTCTTATGAATAGGGTTTTTTTTGTCAATTTTGACTTGTTTTGTTAGACCCGTTTGTTAACTATTTGCCTGTTTAGCGGTACTTATTTTAGGTTTATTTACAAGCTCAACTCATTGCCAATAAATTAAAACAAAAAAATGATATGTCTAGGGCCCGGAATTTTAGGTAGAGCCCAATAATTAAAAAAACAATAGATAATTTTACCCAGTTTTCCGTCTAAATCAAAGGATTTTGTTTATTATTGTAAAGAATTTCTTAACAAATTTATTGTTAAATGCTAGCACAGCTCATTAACTTTGAAATAAGGCCACTTTTGTGTATGTAGACCAAATAAAATCGTAAAACAGCAAGATTTAATAAACTCCTTAAAATACGAGAAATAAAATTTTAAAATAGCTCTCATTCATAGGGGTGAGGGATGCGACCCCCATTTGTAGGTTTTTTCGATAAAACTTAACATACAACACGTTGGTAAAGTATCGGAAGTCCGATCCCTAACACACTGTATATATATATTATATATATATATATAATATATATATATATATATATATATATATATATATATATATATATATATATATATATATATATATATTATATATCCAAAAGCTATCATCTTATCATTTCATACAGTCCACTCACTTTCATTGGTCCTTCGAGCAGGAAATGACAACTGCAAGTGCTCTTGTGCTGAACGCTCCCGGGAGTTCATCCCTTCCGCTCGCACCAGCGACAGCCCCGCCAGCCCCCGCAGTAGTTACACACCCGCCTGTTCTGTCGGTTGGAGTTCGCCATTTATGCTCTGCGCCTCTAAGTAATGCACTTACCTATGTGTCGAGCAACGCTGAAGATCAAGAGAGCTTGACCCCAAACCACTTCATGCTTGGCAGCTCATCGCCATCAGTTCCGACACACTTAGATGACAGCGACTTATCAGCAAGAACACTCTGGCGTAGAGCTCTGCGTTTATCGGATTGGTTTTGGAGAAGGTGGCTTAAAGAATACTTGCCTGCGTTATTGCCACGACAGCGACCTAATCAGCCAACGAGAAATCTTCAAGTCGGAGACACTGTTTTTATCGCCGATGGTGACTTGCCCCGAGGTGTTTGGCCGCGTGGTATAATAACTAACACCTTTCCAGGCCGAGACGGAGTCGTAAGAGTGGTAGAAGTGCACACGACAGGAGGGACATTAAAAAGACTGAGTCGAAAGGTGGTGCCTCTTTGCACGGAGGGGGGAATGTAACGGAACGTTACCTCTTTTATAGACTTTATATTTTATCGAGTTTGACATAGTGTTTATGGTATAATATAGTATTGTTAGAAGGTTGTCACGCAACAAATATAGTCAACAATTATTTATTTAAAAAAAAATATAACTATCCCAGAAGGGGTCGTGGGCGGTGCCTGGTCTAGTTTTGCGGTGGCCGGTACTATCCTGAGCTGGTAGAGTTCCTCAGCCGGTATGTGCTCGGCTAACAAGGGCGAGCAGGAACGGCAGTGGATTTTAGCATATATGTTATTTTTTATATTTTTTTTTTGCCAAGTAGCGGCAGCGAAATACTAACAGATTTATTATCATGACATTATCATGATAATAAATCTGTTTATTATCATGATAATGATCATAGAATACTAACCCCATAGTTTCAGGAACAATAACCAGATCTTAAGATTAGTATATTGATTTAGAAGCTAGCGACGGCAGTTACAGTTCTGTTTACGTTTTGAGGTACGAAATTCAACAAATTATCATAAGCTTAAAGCAAATCTTTCCTCACCTTTCGTATACCATGATCTTGTCGTTCCTTTTATCAACCTTTGAAGAGGTACAATAAAAAAACATTGCGACATCACCACAGAAATTGAAGTCTGTTTTTGATTACAATCCCTGCGTGTCTTCAATGAAGCCAATTCAGCGAACGATCGGATGTAATGTGTTTGTTTGTTACGTCTTTTATGGCGCCGTTATGGTGTCCAAGTAGTCGTGTGATGCGCTGTTAACTTTACGACTATCGGTTTGTGGGAAGCTAAAGTATGATTTGGCTTAATTTATGGAATGACATCTCTAACACAGCTATTTGGTAGTCTAGTAATAGCTTACTAGTAAAAAACCACATTGGACCGACAATAATTGATGTATAATATTAACTGTATTCACGATCGTATTCTTTATTTATTATTCACTAGCTGTGCTCACGGATTCGTCATTTCTAATGATTGAGAGTGTTATAAACGTTAGAGTACACAAATATAATCAGAAAGTTTTGAACTGCTAAGCCAGCCGGAGTTACACATGTTATTGTGAGTCAACCATAAAATATAGACTTATGCTGTCGTGGGATATCTTCTCTTATATATAAAAATGAATCGCAAAATGTGTTGGTAAGCTCATAACTCAACAACGCCTGGACCAATTTGGCCAATTCTTTTTTGTTAATGTTCGTTGAAGTTCAAGGAGGGTTTCTACAATGAGGAAAATTCGAATAATTATCGGAAATACCCTAAAAACAGCCCTTTTATTTTCCGATGCAAACGTTTTCTAACTAAAACGTACAGTCGAATTGAGCTTTATTGTTATTGTATAAAGTTCATATTGCAAGCACTCACTGTTATCTAAGCAATGAAGGTGTGTTCCTAACATCAAAGAGTCAATTTGCGCTTTAATAACGCTACATGTAGTTTAAATTCAATCATATCTATCAAAACAGTGTGCGTGCGTGCGTTGGAGCACAAAATACAGCGTTGGAGGATTTAATGTCACGTTCCAAAATTGAATAGCCACAAAATGTAATAGGTCATTTAGACTTTTTTTGCGATTTGGTTGGCTATGCGACATTATCTATAAAATAATTAGGAACAAAAAACTGCCACTGTACAAATCTTTTTGACAGGACGAAGTCTGTCGGGTCCGCTAGTTTTTTATATAATTTTAAGGAGAACATTTCCGTCATACGCGATTTCTGTGTAGGTTGCACCAACCATTAAGGTTGCACACACGACGGAAGCTTAAAAAATGGACGTGACTTCTCAAGTTTTCCCAACATTTCCCATCACTGCTCTGCTCCTATTGATTGTAGCGTGATGAAAAGTATACTGTAACTAGCTCAGGAGTATGAAAAATAATTGTATCAAGTTCCATAAAAATCCGTCTAGTAGTTTTTGTTTCTATAACGGTTACAGCTGATCAGCTCTGTTTATATTAAAAGCTTTTATTTAACTTCACGTTTATGTATTTATGTATACCCCTAGAATCTTACAATCAATATTTTTTTTATGCTAGGCCCGGCAGATGACTTCCTCTTGCCTGATGTTAAGCGGTGAAAGAGGCCCAAATGAGATGACAGAATAGTGACTAAACTCCACTTTCTTTTTTTTTTTGTTTTAATATATACACAACTCTAAGAACAAATCAAATACTACGTACTATGATTGGCGAACATGTCTCATTCAAAGTCACATCCAGTGTATCTCTGAACGTGTTAGGATATTTATTCAGTGTTTTCAGAAAATTGCGAGATTCTACCAACAAAGACCAACTTATTATGTTTTACAAAGTACTTACTGTGTCAATAACTGACTGTGTTGCAGTCTGTGGTTGCCGCTAAGACGACAATATTACAGGCTGAATGAGCAAATAAAGGAGATGTCCTCTTATTACAAAGAGGTTGGTTTTTTGTGATCAGCGTTAACTAACAAACACCAAACTACATTAAATTGAAAGCCGAAAAAATATGAAGTGTGAAACAAATAAAAGAAATATTTTTACCCCCAATTATTTTTAAATAAATAAAACATGTTTTTAAGAAATATTTCATTATGGTAACACCTTAATGATGTTTTTATTAATCTGTGACTACCGGTATCTTACTCTATGTTTGATATTTTCCGTTGAGTTATGACATTGACAGCAGGTGCCTGACTTGTCAGTTGATTTTTTATTAATATTTTTTTCTGGCTCTAGATAACACACATTAAGTAACATAGCAGTCCCTATATTTTGTTAGTTAAAAACTTCTCAAAATTAGAAATATTCGGTTCATTAAAGCAATTATGTATGTATTTAGATTTTTAAAAGGCTTGTTGATAATTTTTTTTTAGCAATGTGTAATTATTGCATTTAAGATATTTCATTTTTTATTATACTAGAATACGAATTATTAAAAATCGGGGGTCTTCAAAATAACATGACTTACGGCGATTACTTTCTTTTAGAGCCTTCTATCCAAATATATCAAATTTACCCGAGTTAGTTACTATAAACCAATATGGGACATCTTCTTTGCGCTTGATATTATGGTAAGAAAGCTTTGACAGCAGAACTTTAAGAAGAAGCTCAAGTTTTGACGATTCGCTAGTTACTTATAATCAAAACCTGTCTGATTGTTCTCATGATGACTCAGAGCTTTTACAATGCGGAGGCTACTTGTGACATGAGGAACTGCTTTGCGTCAGAAGCTAAGAATATTTTAACTCAATATTTGCTTGATGATTCGTATTCTGAAACTGAAACTGTTCTTGGTCGGTTGGTCGGTTCTAAGTTTCCCATCTTAATTATTATTTTTTTAACTTATCAAAATATTAAAATCAATTATTACAATCGTTCTTAGTTTAATTTTAGTTTTACAAATACATTTCTGGTGAATCTTCGATTTGTTTTCTTAGAATGTCTCTTTTAGTAGATACTTGACATTTGGGTCGCAAGACCGATTGATCTGTTATTTGGTTTCCTACCTAATTTAAATACCAGTTGTGCATAATTTTAATTATGTATCTTTTCAATATCTGTAAAGAATATACTTTATAAGAAAAAAAAATACAATATCACGCGTCATGAGACACAGTCCTTTATAAGGCGGGGATGTGGAGCCAATCCATAGAGGCCACAGGAAACTGTGCTTGAAGTGTACAACTGGGTTTAATTTATATGACCATGCACCATCAAAAATACAGCTAAAGTATAAGTTCTTTATTGTGTACAAGGTGTAAGGTACAATATAGCTGTTGAATAATAGGGAATCACTTACCTTGCTTGCCACACTTAATAATAATTAAAATAATTACTAATTACCTACGACTAATCTAAAAACTTTTGAATACTACAAAAACATTTTTCTATAGGCCAATTCTTCACTATAAAAGACTATGCGATGCACAGCAACTATTGGCATTACAGGTTAAAACGTTTCTGAAATATTGCATTTCGATTTTGGTGGTATTGAGAACCGGCCTATGGAAGACTCCGGTCACCTGCCTTCTCAAAGCCCCTTATTGATTCAAATATGACATATTGTGACTTGCCTCTCACAGGCTAGGCTCCCCAAAAAAGCAGGTCAATATTTGTAAGAAGGTACGTTGATGAAATAAAAAATATTATTTATATGCTGTACTAGCGGACCCGACAGACTTCGCCCTGTTAAAAAGATTAGTAAAGTAGCAGTAGTTACTTTATAGTCAGGGCAAAAAATTCTCCAGTACAGAACCGTCACCCTGATGGTAGAGTTGTGAATAAAAAATAATTAAATAAAACATATGTAAATATTAAAACTATTCAACTTTGGAACGTGACATTGAATCCTCGAACGATGTATTCTGTGCTCCAACGCACATTGTTTTGATATATATGATTCAATTTCAACTTTATAAAGCGCAAATTAACTCTTTGGTGTTAGGAATACACCTACATTGCTTAGACAACAGTGAGCGCTTGCAATATAAACATTATTCAATAACAATAAAGCTCAAATTGACTGTACGTTTTAGTTACAAAACGTTTGTATGGGAAAAAAGGGTTATTTTTGGGGATTTTCCGATAATTATTCGAGTTTTTCTCGTTATTAAAACCATTCTTGAACCAGGCGTTGTTGAGTTATGCGCTTACCAACATATTTTGCGATTCATTTTTATATATAAGACTATGGTTTGTTATTCTGTAAGATATGGATTCTTTCTTTTTGAAATTCTCGTGTAGATGTTTTGTACATTTGTTTTAGCTCGTAACGAGTCCTTAATTGCAAAGAACAAGCTAGTAAAAAGATATGCAAATAGGTGTACTGACAACGTCGCATTGTCCGCGTCGGCTGCGGCTCAATTACCACTGAAGGCACCAATTAACATGTTTTATATCGTCCCTACTGCAACCGAACAAGTTCTATCTATATGTACTTACTTGTCTTTTTAATACTGTGTTTGTCATTTTGTATTCCTTGTTATTTTTATTGTTACGTTTAATCAGTACTCAGCGTATGTATTTGTGCATGTCATCATTGTCTTTTTTTTATTTATTATTATACTAGCTGACCCGCGCCCACTTCGTTGGGCATAATATTAATAATCCCCGAAGCGAGCACGAAAGCGAACTGAATTAAACCCGAAGCCATCGCGCGCCGTGCGTTGATGATGATGATGATGATGATGATGATGATGATGATGATGATGATGATGATGACACTCAACAATAATGTGGCTTTCTATTGGTGAAAGAATTTTAAAATCGATGATGATGATGATGATGATGATTATGATGATGACACTCAACAATAATGTGGCTTTCTATTGGTGAAATAATTTTAAAATCGATGATGATGATGATGATGATGACACTCAACAATAATGTGGCTTTCTATTGGTGAAAGAATTTTAAAATCGATGATGATGATGATGATGATGATGATGATGACACTCAACAATAATGTGGTTTTCTATTGGTGAAAGAATTTTTAAAATCGATGATGATGATGATGATGATGATGATGATGATGATGATGATGACACTCCGCAATAATGTGGCTTTCTATTGGTGAAAGAATTTTTAAAATCGGTTCAGTAGATCCCGAGATTACCCCTTACAATTTACAAACACACAAACTTTACTTCTTTATAATATTAGTATAGATTAGTATAGATGAGTTTTTTTTTTGGAAATTTGTACTACGGTCCATATTGTCTTTATAATTTTCTTGTCGTGTTGTTTTCGTGGCTGATGTCACTACTGTGGCAAGCAGAATACCAGTGCAGCAGGCCATGCCTGCTGCTTATACTGACTTGCCACAGATATGGTATCATGCAACGGTACATATCATTATTATATTGTTTTGTTATTGTTGTTCGTATCGTTGTGTGGTCCATCAATAAATCTATGTATTTCTATCGTAATCAACAACCACTTACTTACTACTTTCAATCGCAATTTCAATCTTACCCACCTTGCTTTAAGACTCAACAGGTGCTCGATGACGTCTATCCATGTAAGTTTGTAATTGATGTAAGTTTTTAAAATAATAATATATAATAAATAATAGACATAAATAATAAATAAGGACATAAAAAATACTAACACAAAAAAAAAGAGTGCGGACCAAAGACCTCATTAGTGACAATTTTTTATACACTTCAATCAATCATCAAAGTGACAAATGTTTAAGTCGCCCATAGTACATGTAGTTCTTGTGAGATTCGCAGCTAATCTGCAACGCTATAACGGTAGGCAGCGGCTTAGCTGTGTCCACCCCTGGAATTGCTTAAGTCCATGAGCTGCGGTTAACACTTAACATCAGATGTAACGCTTGCTCATCTGCCATGTACGGCAATAAAAAAAAACCCTCACAGAAGTCACAGAGTACATCGCTAACAAATGACATCAGATATAAGGTCACAGTGTCCAGTAATTTGACTGCCTAACTATATTTCATTTACATTATGTGACAGAAATAGGTAAAACAGAGGTAGCCAAGCAAACAATCCTTTTTTTTTTGTTCTTCTGAGGAAAATGCATTAAGTTGCATACCCCGGCTGTGGCGAGCCGGCGGTTATGTGGGCTCTCCTCCCCAAAAGGGGGAGGCTTACCCACTAAAAACCTCAGGGATGGCCTTCCTCAGGCATGTAGGGAGTCCCCGGGAACACCAAGCTACTTCCGGGAACCCCCAGCCTCCGCTCCCCCGTCGATACAGGGGAGCCCTCCTCGGGGGAGGCTACACTACCTCCCTCGGTCTCCTCCACCGACGAGGCCCCCGGCCACGGAAGGGGCGTGATCCCTCCCGGATCACCGTGCTACCGAGCCCGGCGCCGCCTTCTTCTGGAGCATTACTGCTTCACAGAAGGAGGCCACAGCCCTCCAACCTCCCTCGTTCGCCAGCATTGCCGCAATCAATGCCGGAACCAAGCAAACAACCCTAGAATATGCCTCTGGTAAATTGAACTTCGTTAATAATTTCTCTGGCGTTCGTCTACGAATTAATGCTTCTGTAAACTTACTTACATATATTTTTTTTATCAGAAATCACTGATCTAATATAGAGATAGTTTGAAACCTGAAGAAGTACATCATAGTGTAATTAAAAAAAATACCACTAGATAATCTATACTTATAACAAATCTGTAGAGAAGTCAATTCTGTACATGAAATATATTTCCAAAATAACTATCAGGGGGTGATTAGGGATCGATACTGATGCCAAAAATGCAATCAGTTAAATTGTTGTCTGTCTATTTGTCTGTATAACCGTTATAAAAACAAAAACTACTACTGATATTAACGAAACTTAGTACAATTATTTTTCATATCTTGAGCTGGTTATAGTATACTTTTCATCACGCTACAATCAATAGGAGCAGAGCAGTGAAGGAAAATAGGAGAATTTACTCCATTTATAAGCTCGCGTGCGTGCAACCTTAATGTTTAAAGCTACACATAAAACATGCTTTTATGTGTAGCGGAAATATAACGGAAATATTCGCCTTAAAAATTGGTTGTCTGTAGAACTCCGTCTACTGCCGATATTTGAACGTGACAACGTCTATTACGTGGTAATTTTTTCTGGGTGCAATGAAATTATTTAAAATAAAGTAATGTATAACATTTATATTTTTATTACGTTGCCGTGTGGCGTCAGATCGGCCGTTACGCCGTTTCCGAGTATGCCTTCGGGCGCTCTAGGGGTGGGGGTAAAGTAGGCGTGGACTCCGTGTGACGTCAGATTCGGCCGTTACGGTGTTTTCGAGAATGACTCCACGCCGTACCAATTTAATAGACGTTGTCACGTCAAAATTATATAAAAAATATCCCACGACAGCATATGTCTATCTTTTATGGTTGACTCACAATAGCACGTGTAACTCCCGATAGCTTAGCAGTTCGAAGCTTTCTCATTAAAATTACGATTCCACGAGGTTGTAGTCGTGGGCAAAGCTACTTTAAAATAAACAGCTGGATGAGTTCTGATGCAATTTGTTGAGGGGATAATTTTAAACGTGGGAAAATATTGCTATATTTTCGAAAGTTAGTAATAAATAAGTGATAGTTTTCGTAACAATAGCTTGCGCTTTAAATATATATAGATAACTTAATGAATTCCACGCACTATAGAACTTTTCACGTATTCATCAACAAACATTAAATTAAACAAGAGGAGTTAACGAGTTAATAACTAGATGTCTCTGTAGCAACGACAAAGGTAGGGCTGGACAGTTGGCAGATCTTTGAAGTGGAATAGTTTATGACCGTAGTCTGGCCCGCGGCCGCAGGTGGAACGCAGACGGACATCAAAACAATACCAAGGTGATGGCATTCCCGCGGTGGCTTTGTACAATTTCTACAAAGTGACTGGGGTTGATTCTAACCTTGCATATATAAAGAATAAATGGTTTAAGTCAATTGGGTAGTTTCAACTAAGTAGAAAATAATGTTTTATTGCTTAATTTTTTAGAGTAAAATAAGCCTGCGGCATGACATGAAATCGAAGGTAGAAAAATATAAATCTAAGTAATCTTTATTCAACATAGACCTTTACAGGCACTTATTGACGTCAACAAACAAAAAAAAAACAAAAAGCTTAAAAAATCAAAAACCTTGTCCGCACGTACGAATAAGGAAAAAAAATAATATTGACTCGACACCTGTTCGGAAATTGGAGAGGCCTTCTCGAGAAGAACAGGCAAGAAACTCTGAAGGTCTATTTTTTATCTCCTCTTTCCATGTTAATAATTATAATAATATAATATAAAAATACAATATAGTATAAGATACAATCATACCTAATACGATTACAGTTGTATGTATGTTTACATACACATATAAAAATAATACAATATTATAAATAATGTTGTTACCAAACATGGCTCTATGAATAGTGTCCCTATTCCCAAATAGTGTGATCATTTAGATAGTCACTTACTTTATAATAACCTTTACAACAACCTTTACAGTAAAACACTAAAACTGCTAAAAGACCATATACTTTTTGGTTCAAACACGAAACTGTCAAACTAGTCGCCTTGTTTTAATTAATTATTTTTTCATAAATGTATGTAAAATAGTTTTTTTTTAGTTCAGATAAAATCACAGCACAGTACACAATTAACGTCAAATAAACTACGATTTAACAGAATTCACTAATGAATCAAAAATGTATTAAAACCGAATGATGTATTTTATACTTACATTTAATTGTTTAAATATTGTTTCGTTTGAAACGTACATATATGTCTTGCTCTATGAGCCTATGATGTTTGCTTATAAATTACAAATAAAAAAGAATATTCACTTAATTCTTTTTTAAAACATACTGTTTGTACCCGTTCTTTATGAATTACCTGCAAAGCCTTTGGTGTTTTGCGAGTTCTCTACGTAGAGCCGGAGTAGGTACTCGGCGAGCTTTCTTGCGGTCGCTTTGTTTTGTTGTTGCAAAGTTCTGTAAACCGCACCTGTGTTTACGGGACATTTAAAACCATTACTGACTTTAAAAAAATGCTTTCAAAGCATAACTTTTAGGTACGTTTAAGAATATACTCATTAGAATATATCAGGTGTCCGGCAGCGAATAATGTAGTTTACAAAATTTGTCGTCAGAAACTTTTGCATTTATAATATTAATATAGTAATGTCCACAAGTATCAATGCTTTATGGCTATTAATCATGATGAGATGTAGAGGCACCCTACTCAAATGAAAGCTGCCCACAAAGCAATATCGCTGAGAGCTTCATATGCATTTACGGCCCGACAGTGAAACTGGGGAAAATACACCATACAATCATATATTTCCATTTAATACAAAATAATAATGATGATTGTATATCTTAATATATATATTTCTTGTGTGCGTGTGTATGTGACTGAACTCCTCCTAAACGACTGGACCAATTTTGATGAAATTTTTTGTGTGTATTCCAGGGGGCTTGAGAATGGTTAGATTCACAATACGGTCATATAGATATTGTTTTTCAGCTAAATTATTTATTTAAAAACATTTGAGACAACGTGACATTTGAGACATTTGACATTTGAGACATTTGACAGGACAACGTCTGTTGGCCAGCTAGTTTTCATATATAAGTGCTTGATGGGAAACGAGATAATAATATTATGATTAAGACGTTACGGTGTTCAGATGGGAATCCATGCAGTTTATCTTGTTAGTTACAAACAATTCACAAATTGACTAAAAATAACTGAATAAATAAAAATTTGTATCGCTTACGGAATTTATATATATATACTAGCTTTCTGCCCGCGGTTTCGCCCGCGTGGATTTCGGGATTGGGTCTATAGAGGGTTAAGGGTCATAGCTCTTGCCCACGGCTACATATGCGCGGAAGTCATTGGTTTATGGCGCGAAGGTTTTATCGCGCTTCCCGTGGGACTATCCGTTTTTCCGAGATACGCAAAACCTTGCTCAAGAATCACTCTATCTATTGATGAAAACTGCATGAAAATCTGTGCAGTAGTTTTTGAGCGAAGCCTTTATTGCGCATCCGTGGGATCTGACGATTTTTTCCGGGATAAAAAGTAGCCTATTATTTAATCCGAACTTTTATCTTTACGTCTACAAAATTTCAAAGCAATCGGTTCAGTAGTTACGGCGTCAAAGCGAAACAAACAAACAAACTCACTTTCCGATTTATAATATTAGTAAGGATAGCCATTCCATTAAATAAAAATTGTTGTAAAATGAACAATTTTGTATATGTAATATTTAATTAGTTAAATATTAGAAATATGTATTAATCAAAATCAAAAATTTATTCCTCAAATAGGATTTCCACTATCACTTGCACGTCAAAAATGCTACGCAGACTACTGCAGGGAACCTTCAACTGGAAAGAACCAGCAAGGAGCTTTTGCCGGCCTCAAATAAATATTTCAACATATTAATAATGATCAACTTCCTTTACAAGTTGCAACAAGTTCACATTATATCTATAAAAGCTATAATTTCTTTATCTTATTTAGTATACTCAAAATATTTTGCAGCGTAACTATTGAATTATTAAAATTAAACCCAATATATTATATTAATTTATTAAGCTACACTAACATGACTAGAAGTCTTAAAAAGTGAATATAACGAAACGAATGCCAGCGAACAATCTCGCTGTGATGAATTAACAAAAAATTGTTCCCTCATCCGAAAGTTTAAGAAACGTTTTCTCGTTAGCCGCCCTTTCGGCAACATCAAAGTGAATTAGCGAGTGTTGTCTGTCCGTCTGCAGGGGAGAGAGGGCCTTTACTCCTGCCTTTGATATATTTTCTTTTTAATAAATAAAAAGTTTAATGTATTAATAACGCCAGTTTCCTTTTGAACGTGCTTCGGGATTGATTTTCAGTCAGATGAAGGAAAGTTTTCGGTGAGTAGCGATTTTGTTGATTTTTTTGTAATTCTACAAAGAGATATTTTCTAACATTCCTTTCCTAAAGGGAAACTTTATAAAAGGATCGTCTGCTTGAGTAACTACTTCACCTATTACTATCACAAAGAAGGAGTGTCCGTAACGTTGTGTTCCTTCCTGTTTGGACAAGATTAGCATTGAAATATCGTGACCTTCTCTTACGTCAGATGATGGCCTCGGCATTCTTCTGGAGATCACAGATTTGACGCGAACCTTACAGGAATCATATATAATATAGGAGACAAAAACTTCTTAAGTGGGCAGAGTCAAATTTAAAATTATTTGTTTTAAACCGTTAACGCTACTACTTTCGTACGTCAAGAAAGTAGTAGTACGCCGACAGCGTCTCGATCGCTGTCGCAGACACACCTCTCTACACCCTTAGCTGTTCACACCAATGTTGCTCTCTTCGCACCAATATTGGTCTGCTTTTATGGAGGGCCCATTTAGTGAGCGGCGAGTCACCACCTGCCATATTTAAATCAATTAGGAGGCTTTGAGAAGGCAAGTGACCGGAGTCTCTTCCATAGCCCGGTTTTCATTACCACCTAAATCCAAATGCAATAGGACACAAACGTTTTGACCACTAATGACAATAGTTTCTGTGCATTTAACTGGATATAGTCTTTGGCTGCATTTTTCATGATGCAGATAGAGATTGGACCCAGTTGGTACACTCCACGCACACTTTCATTAAATTTCGCTTAAATAGCCTTTACGCGTTGGACCTGTATCCCCGCGCACGCCTTATAAAGGACCGTGTCTTATAAAGACACGTGATTTAAGCTACATAATAATTGATATTGTCAATTTCTCATGATGCAGATAGAGATTAGATCCAGTTAGTACACTCCATGCACACTTTCATTCAATTTCGTTTAAATTACCTCTACGTATTGGATCTATATCCCCGTATATATTTTTTTTCCTCAGAAGGCTGAGAATCCTCATGGATACCACCGCAACGGCAAGTAGAGATGCGGTGATTATGTCGGACTCCTGGTGGATCGAGGCGGCTCGACCCAACAGACCTACCGACTAAACTCAGCCTGAGCATTTGGTCCTAATGACTACTGGCTTGACGTGACAGAGAGCCGCACCTCAGGAGAGGCACGGTTAGCGCTGCCCTATGGAGAGGGCATATGCGCTAGAAGAGGCACAGTACACCAAAGTGGGACCGGCCTATGTTGACAGAGAACCTACTCGTGGCTAAGCAGAAGGCTGCCGATTAGGGAATGACAAGGGAGGCGACGGCTTAGACGCCGCCACTTGCAGGTCTAGAGACAAGTCGCGACTAAGGACATGTTGCGTGCACGCCTTATAAAGGATCGTGTCTTATATGAAGTGACGTAATAATAATATAAGTTTGATATTTTTATATTTACAACAAAATTATTATCCAACCTTTTAACGGGTTTGTAGGTACGTCTATCTGTTAAAACAAGTTTTATATTGTACATATATAAAGTTAAAATTATAATGTTTATGAGCTGCCTCACGAGGAGCAGGTAGGAGTCACATCCAGACCTATCAATCATTTTCACTACTATTTAAAAGTGCCAACTATTTGGTCGTTTGTCAATTTATTGTGCAGGGTTTTTTCTAAAAATATCTAATAAAATAAGAAATATAATAATATTAAAATAATAGATCATAATTAATATCATATTAAATATAATAAGACAAATTATAAATGTCATACTTTTACAAGCGTTAAAAAAGAATACACTTGGCCGATCGGAGGCATTCTGTGAAATACCTCTGAGCTGTACGGTTGAGTGAAGTAAACGTCTTGCTGTTGTTCCAGAGTTTTATTACAATTACATAAAGGAAACAAAAAAGGAATTAATACCAATGGAGTCACTCGCGTGGTGTTTTTACATTACAAAAAAAATCTGCTGGAAACACAAGAACATAACATTATAAGAACAGGCAACGAAACAGTTAATCTATTCTAAGCAATCTGAAAAACATATAGACGTTTGATATATACACTTATATAATAAAAAGCTTGTTAGATAACACAGAAGTTTCTAGTATATGAAAACACAAGCCAACATAAAAATACATAAGCATTATAACATAAAAATTATGTATTCAAAACTGGTTTCAAACAACCGGCGCTTTGTCCACGTTTCCAGCGAAATACTCCAACAAAACTGGGAAAATATGAGCCACCACTTTCTTTTATCAATTTGCATTTAGAATGGGTAGTTTTACTATCAGTGGAATTTCTCTACACAGCGAAAAGGGAGCCCGGTAACCTTTTAAGGGACTATTAAAGATCTGAGGCGTCGGGCGGCGATAACGGAACCGCCGGGGCGGTTGGGCGGAAGGAAGCCTGGACCTTTTAAATAGCACGTAGCCACATCGCTGCGTAATATTTTTAGTGGAAGATTATTTATTGTACTTCTCTGTTAAAGAAATAAAGGTTTTATCAGAGGGACTGCACTCATTTGAAGTTGTTCTTTTGTACAATTAGAATTGATTTATCTACACTTCTACTTTAATATTATAAAGAGGAAAGATTTGTATTTTTGTATGTAACGAATAAACTCATAAACTACTGGACCGATTTTAATAATTCTTTTTTCATTAGGAAGCTACATTATCACTGAGTAACATAGGCTATATTTAGTACTAGGTTACTATAGAAATTCTTATTAAAACCAACCGAAGGTGTAAAAAAATTAGCCATAAAATGTCTTTCATCGCATACGCTGCGAAGAGTAATGTCTCCCCGAGTGAAGCCGGGACGGGCCGGTGTGTGTAGCGTTTGATATTATAAGACGAAAAACTTTTCGATCTCCTGGATAAAATTTATACACAGAAACAGTTTCGGGGAACTAAAATTATATTTGATGCAATACTTGACTATTATAATTAATTATAATAATAAATTAAAAAATAAAATTACTTTAAATCCTACTACTATTATAAAGGCGAAAGTTTGTAAGTATGGATGTTTGTTACTGTTTCACGTAAAAACTACTGAATGGATTTGAATGAAACTTTACCACAATATAGCTTATACATCAGAATAACACATAGGCTACAATTTTTGAGGTTTCTAATGTCGTAAAAAAAACACATTTTTGCGCTTACATTGCAAACGCTGACTGAATCCTACGTAGTTTATAGGAGCATACTGCAGTAGCTACCTATAGGCCCATGATTAGGGCTCTGCAGTGCTTAGTTACCGTATTTCTTACTTATTACTAGACTAGACGGGACGAACCTGAAGTCCACGCGAACGAAGTCGCGGGCAAAAGCTAGTAATTCTATAATAATGTTATAAATTAAGTAGGATAGTAACTGATTGAACTTTTCATACATTTAAAGCACATAAAAATACGAAAAATATTTATTAGAAAGTCATACACTCTCGCCTCTTTTCCAGGGTAGAGATCTCAGTTTTCCACTTCAAATCCAAAGATACTTCCTTATCTTCCTCTTTCATTAATACTTTGATGCACTCTCGACGGTTACGGTACTCTTGACCTGACCTTCCTTCAGTATATCGCCTATTCGGTACAAGTATGCAAGTCTAGGTCCTATTAACTGGTCCGTTGATGTTTGTGATAACGTGTGTGTAAGTGCAAGCCCTTTTATGTGATACCTATATTGAGGTAGCTGTTTAAATCTTCATTTTCTCCGTCATTTTGTGATGGCGGCCATCTTGGAGCACTTTTGAGAATTCCGACTAAATCAACTTTGAATCAAAATCGGTACATCTGGTCGGAAGCCATGATACCACAGACAGACACACACACAAAGAAAAATGTCGACCTCATAAATAACACACCCTCGTTTTTGCGGTTTAAAAATGTCAAATACGAAAACTCTTTTGTAAAACTCACAGTTTCTATTTAATGAGGTTATAACGAGTTTTTTTTTGCAACGTACCGACCGACGCTGTAAGTTGTTAATTTAACACAGCCAACAAAAAATATGTACACAACTAAACGAGCAAACATACAGACCCGTATAAACTCTCATTCCTAGGGCCTCGCTGCGGGCCAAATGCTTCATTTAGTTTACTTTTTACAAGCTCGCGGGGTCCACGAATGTTTCCCGTCGGTCGTTCCGCCCGAAAACAATTTCTTCGGAGGATTACAAGTGTCGTGGCTTTTTTGTTTATATAATTTACATAAAAGTGTTTACATTAACACTATATCTGCTGCAAGGTCGTACGAAAATTCTGCTGGAGAATACTCGTATAAAACTACTGTGAAAATCGGTCTGGTGGTCGAACTACTCTACCACTTCGCGTTATATAATGAGGCGTATTAATCTTTCTATTAACATCACTTTGTGAAGATTGTATCAAGTGAAAATTATGGTCATCGAAACCTTGCATCTGCAATCACTTGCATCTAAGCTATGAGCTCTATTTCGACGATATGTACCACCATTATTAACTTGCACCCAATATGCTCTATTCTCTTCAGCCTTTTAAAGAACGTTTGCCTTTCTCCATATATTTCCATCCTTGTTATTATATATCGACGGTTAAAAGGGAATAGGGGATAAGCAACAAAAGATGCAATGTTCAAGAGAGCCGTTTAAAGTTAAAAATTTCAGAAACGCTGACGTATTTCCGTCATTTTCTTAAGATATATTGAAAAATGAAACAGCTATAAAATCAGGTATAAATGGAATAGTTGCTAGTATTCTTAGTTTTAGTGATTTGACTTTATTTAAAGTAGTGTTAAAGACCAGATTTTTCGTCTGTTAGCTAAAGTAACTATGAAAATTTTTTTTTTTTGCTTGGGCATAAACGCTAAAAAAGTCATCGTAGAGCCATGGGAGTAAGCGCATTCGAAAGAGCAGAAAATTTTGAGTCCAATGGCATATATCTCATTTTTTACCAAAATGTCGCTTATGCTGTATTTAATTTTAACCGTCGATATATAAAAACGCACAAACAATGCTCTAGAATATCCGTGGACAGGACATTTTAAATCAACAATCCCGTATCGTGTCGCAGCTCGGCCGGAACGGCAGCGCTGCCAAACACTATTAAGAGAAATACGGCAGAAACCTAGCAGCTTTTGTTGGATCTTGGCTGCGGAGCCGTAAACAGGACATTTTTCAACACCCTAAGTGGGACAGCGTTCACTGAAAGCTGAAAGGCAGCAGATAAAGATATAAGCGTGAATGGTGCACTTAGGATAGTTTGTAGATCTGTGACGAGATGCTTTTTGTATGTATAGAGATTTGTAAGTATAGAACAGAGATGCTCAAACTTTTTTGTGTCGTAGACCCTTTATTATGTTTTTCGTTTTCGGGTAGACCCCCCCCTTTTTTTTTTTGTTATCGCTGAGGAAAATGCATTGAATTGCATACTCTGCACCCCGGGAAAAGCGCAGAATTATGTGTGGCTCTCCTCCCCAGAGGGGGGAAGACCTACCCACTAAAAACCTCAGCGATGCCCCTCCACTGACGCCTGCCGCGAGCGCTCGATCGACGGCGCATCCGACATCGCCGCCAGACGCGCCGAGGAGAACTGCCCGCGGCGTGACAGGGCCATGGGAACCCGTAAGGACACTACCACGACTCGGGTAGACCCCCTACTCATATAGAATACCTATATCCTACAACTTACAAAATTTTATAAACATACTAGCTTTCTGCCCGCGGCTTCGCCTGCGTGGATTTCGGGATTGGGTCTATAGAGGGTTAAGGGTCATAGCTTTTGCCCACGGCTACATATGCGCGGAAGTCGGTTTATGGCGCGAAGGTTTTATCGCGCTTCCCGTGGGACTATCTGTTTTTCCGAGATAAAAAATACCTTGCTCAAGAATCACTCTATCTATTGATGAAAACCGCATGAAAATCTGTGCAGTAGTTTTTGAGCGAAGCCTTTATTGCGCATCCCGTGGGATCTTCCGGGATAAAAAGTAGCCTATGTTACTCGGGGATAATGTAGCTTTCCAAAGTTGAAAGAATTTTTGAAATCGGTCCAATAGTTTCGGAGCCTATTCATTACAAACAAACAAACAAATCTTTCCTCTTTATAATATTAGTATAGATATAGATAAATCTTAAAATAAATAATAAATCTTTTTTATTTATAGGTACTTTAATAAATGTATATGTTATTATATTAGAAGATATAATAATGTAAGTAAATAAGTTCTATCAGTGTATGTTGAGATCCGCTATCGTAGACCCCTATTTTCATTTCATGGACCCCAAATTTCTTTTTCATTAACATAGAGCCCTTATAAGTTGTCATAGGGGTCGATATAAATCACTTTTTTATAGGATAGAGCAGCAAACCAGCAACACCAGAGGAATCACAGATGCGTTGCCGGCCTTTTAAAAGGGAATAAGGGGAAGGGGGGGGGGGTTGGGCCTCCGGTACCCTCACTCACTCGGCGAAACACAGCGCAAGCGCTATTTTACGCCGGTTTTCTGTGAGGCCGTGGTATCACTCCGGTCAAGCCGGCACAATTTATGCCGAAACATGGTTCTCCCACAGTAAACATGGAAATACCGCTGAAATATGGGATACTGCACTATGATTGGCGAATATTAGAGGAATAGAAATAAATTCCCGTATTCACAATACAACGTCTTTAATTGCAATGCCAAATATGTATATAAATGACATGACTTGTCATATTAAGTTTAAAAGAATAATAGAGGTAATAAAACAGCGTTTGCCAACAATGGCTCTCCCACGGGAAAAAAAAAAACCATTTTGGGAATCACTGGTATAGAGAACTGAATATTCGTAATTCGTATTATTTTATATTGTTTTATTACTATATATTGATAAACAAGCATGGGCAGTATGTTTGTTAAGAGATTACAGTTGTCTATATTAGAAATGGTTCCTGTGAGATTCGAGGCAAATATGTTAAAAGCTACAGTATACACTGCTAACTAATGACATAAAATAAAGTAATTTGACTATCTTATTTAACCTTTCATACTAAAATAGGTAAGATAAAGGTACACAAACAGACTCTCCTTCCGGTGGTTAGAGTTTGAGACCGAGATATTTAGTTAAGATCCTTAGGGGAGACTTGCAGAAAACTGGCTGAGATTCACACTGAGCTCAAGTAGGCTCCACACCCGCCTGGTGCTTGGTGCCCTTACAGGACACTTTGGTACTAGAACTATGCTGCACAAGATGGCCTCACTGAGACCAATCTATGCAGGGCCTGCAAGACCGAGGAGGAGAGCATGACACATCTATTGTGCAACTGCGATGCTCTGGCCGGCAGTAGGCAAAGGTTGATAGGGATTGGATACCCAAAACCCAACGACTTTAGGGTAATGCCACCAAGGGACATAATCAGGCTCTTGAGCACGATTGATTGGACTGACGGTGGTCAAGTAACTGTCTAACGACATTAAGAAGTAGGCACTAATGGGGTAGCACAAAAGACCCATAATGGGTCGAAGTGCGTTGGCACCTCACGGTAGCCACCCCGGCCCCTAAGATAGATAGATAGATAGGGGAGACTTATGTTCAGCAGTTGTCATTTCCCAGCTATAATAATGAATGATATTTACTACAGAGAATTGTTTCCATTACTATTCCGTATATGATACATACGGTTTACATTTTTTTTTCTTTTAACAAACTTTTATATTAGCTTCAATTGTAACTATGTAAGAAAATCTTGGAATCTTAATTTTACCCACTTCCCGGTCTCCGATTGAGCTGAAATTTTGCATGCACGTGTAAGTCGGGTGACAATGCATGGTTATGTGTGATGTCATTCTAAATCCAACATGGCGGCATTATCAAGATGGCCGATCAATTATTCTTAATGCACCCCTACAATATGGGTATCAAATGAAAGGGTTTGCTAAGCTTAGTTTTTTAGTCGGAAAATAAATTTAAAAGTATTTTTTTAATCCAAGCTTTTATTGAGTACGCTAAAAGAACAAAATAAACATTTATATATAAAAGCTTGTCGTTAAAAGTATTATATAAGTAAGTAAATCTCGCGACAAGCTTTTATAATGTAAAAGTTTATTTTGTTCCTTTTGGCGCATTTAATAAAAGCTTGTATTAAAAAAAAAATACTTTTTATTTTTACAGGATAGGGCAGCAAACGAGCAAACGGATCACCTAACGGTAAGCGATAATCGCTGCCCATAGACACCCACAACACCTGAGGAGTCAAATGCGTTGCCGCCCTTTCAAATGGGAATATTCTCCTTTTTTCAAGGTTTCGATATCGCTTCGGTTCGGAAATACTGCAGGCGACAATTCATTCCACAGTTTAGTAGTGTGTGGCAGGAAATTCCTCGAAAAACGCACTGTGGTGGACTGCCAAGCGTCTAGATGATATATATATATATATATATATATATGTATATGTATATATATATATGTTTGTTCACAAAGGTGGAGTTATCTCTATCAGAGATTTCTTCCAAATTTACGACTTCTATGATTTTCTTATGAATGCTATTGTCAGAACTAAATCAAATTAAAATGAGACGGCACGAGAAGTACCAGCTTTGAAACAAAAAAAAATAACAAATCGATTCACCCAGTAGATAGAACTTAGGTGAGACACAAAAAAAAATTGGCGTATTGGCGACTTTCTCTTTTTAACCCAATCTATACCTTAAGAAATAAATGACATTTTAGGACCACATTTTTAATTGCAGATAATAATAAACGCATATGGACCGCATATCTCTCTCGACTCTCGAACCTAGAGAGTTAGACAAAGCTTTAGTTATTTAAGCTGGATGTAATAACTCGTAAATCCCAGTCTCTTTCATACATACATTGCAAGGCCTGAAATTTGCCGTGACGTGCGCAACTGGAGCGCATATCTCTGGCTGTCACGCTGGGACGTTCCTCAGATAGTGTCCCGCTAGACCCGGGACTGCCCGGGCCACCCTACCGGAATGTAAATTCGCCTGTATGGGTGAAGGTGTGAGCGTATCGAGGTGGTAACTAAAAAACTATTTAAATAACCTGTCATTAAAACGGATGTGTGAACAATGTAGTCTTTGATATGTATCTTGATTTACCACATTTCAGCACAAATCCTGAGAGCCTCTTGCTTATTATAACAATAGAAAGAAAGAAAGAAGAAAGAAAGATATATTTATTTGGCCATTCTTGTACAGTATGCTTATGATATAATAAAAGGGTGATAAATAAAAGGTAATGCTATTACTGCTATACGCAGCAAAAGCGCTGGTTTTCAGTTAGGACCATTGATTCAGATCATTGAAGCAATATGCACGTGGGCATAGTGCATATTGCCTCCATGATCCCGACATCGGACGTAAAAGACAGTACAACACACTATATAGTCTGTGGTCATGACAGTGACATTATCATACAAAAGTACTCTGTGGACATTATTTGACATTATTAAAACAATAATATGTGAACAAAAATCAGTCAATCAGTGAACAATAATGTAATAAGAAAATATTTCCCGTTTAACCAGTTATAAATCATAATATATTATTTAACGTTTTAGTCATTTTAGGTGTCATTAATTGTAATTAAAAGTTAATATACAAATTATAGCATATGTATTTCTAAACTAAACGAAGTGATATACATAAGCTAAACACACATAACAAAGACAAACTTGTTGTACCACAAACTAGGCTACGAAAAATTACTGCATCATTTGTAGGGCAAAGTATACAATACTACAACAAATTACCAAAGAGTATTATAGAATTACCGATAAATAAGTTTAAGACTCGCATTAAAAATAGTCTTCTTAAAAAGGGGTACTACACTGTTAAAGATTATTTAAATGATAAATCAGTTTGGATGTGACTCTTACCTGCTCCTCGTGGGATAGCTCATAGAAATTATAATTTTAATGTTGTGTATCTAATATTCTAAAACTTGATTTGGAAGATGGACGCATGTACAAGTGCGATTAAGGAATTAATTAATAATTTATTGTCTTTTCTATTTTAAATTTATTGTAGTTTTATTAATATTATTATTCTTGTGACGTCAATAAGTACCTGTAAAGGTTTAAATTGAATAAATTATTTTGACTTTGACTTTGACTTTGAAATTAATCGCGGTCTATTTTTAATGTATTAACTCAACGTTATGTATTTTGAAAAAAAAATAACTAGTGCCTTAAAGTGAATAGCGGTGAAAAAAGGAAAGTTTAACTGGCGTTAAAACTTCCCTATTATGCCATATCCCCGTTTCGTTACTGTAAAGAGCTGTCTTTTTGCTCTTTGCTCTCGCAAACTTATTTTATAATTAAGCCTTATTAAAATTCGTAATACTATTTTTATATCTATTAAATTTTCCTCTGTCACCAGTAAGGCGAGTTTGGGTTTTGTTCTTTGTGTTTACGCATGCGTATACAATATGTGTATGTCTATGTTTTGCATTTTTCGTTCACACGATAACGTACTGAAAAAGTATTTGGCCTTTTAATCACTTATAGCTTTCATATCTATATTTTTATCGTTGCCGTCAAACAAAATATTTTAAATTCTTTTATTATCACATCGTGTCATATTTATCTTCGCATTAAAATCTTTTATGCCAAATTATCTCATTGGAATCGCAAGCATAATCAATATGATATACTGTATTTACAAGCAGTTCTAACACTTCATTTGTTTGGAAACAAAGTACAATAGAAAGTTAGTTTTATTAGTAATCTTATCATGGTAGGCACGGCTTAGCTGTGTCCACCCCTAGGATTGCTTAAGTCAATGAGCTCCGTTTAACGCTTGACTGTCTGTGTGCCGCTTGCTCGTCCGCCACGTAAGGCAATAAAAAAGATTTTACGTGACAACGTCTTTTTCTCGGTAGAATATTTATTGATATGAATATAATTAAATTGCACAATAGGAACAAGGAATTGAATGAAAATAAGAATTGCACAAATTTTAACTATAGAAATATATTTTGTTTACTAAAACATTGTACATGTAAACTTAAACTTAACTAATTCCTATTTGAGTGATTTTGTTGAGGATAGGACGATGATAGGAGAAATAATTTACTTAACACTATCAACATTTATCAATAGTATGACATAACCTATAAACTCAGTTTCTCAACTTTGTGTCAATCTAACAATTAATCAATCAATCATAGTTACGATAATGAAATATCAGTGTACAATTATTTCTTTATTGTTGTAGTTGTTGTAAATGACGAATCTAAGCACTCCACATTTTCACTACAGACAACAGCTGACGATACTTTAACCACACGTGTGAACTTGTATTATGACGCTTTCTTGTTTTTCCAACGCCAAGAACGTTCGAGAAAGACAAAGACAGAGACACAAACATGCGCCGATTCAATGCGCCTAATTCTCTAGTGCTGCGCGCGCGGCAGACCGATCATAGTTCAGAGGGAGTGGGAGAGAGACGCAAAGGCATTCGGCGGGCCTCTCTCTCGTTCGGTGACTCATCGTAACGTTACCGAGCGTTACACTTTTTCATAAGTGACTCCCAGCCGCAACCTAATTTAAGACGTTGTCACGTCAAAAAATGAAGTATGTAAGACAAATAATCAAACAAAATCTCTAAATCTCATCCCTTGGACCACCCTTCAATGCCAGGCCCGCTTATGCTCCACTGGTCTTCATTTCTATTCTTTATTCTACGTAAACAATCTCGTCCCTCAGAAATTGTGTTTGAATAAAAAAAACATGTATTTCTGAAATGTATCTATACGTTTTATAAAATAAAATTCACTAAACTGTATTTATCATTTGACTACGAATAAAGAAATTCCTTTGAGTGCTTATTACTCTTACATTGCAACTAACTTTGAATTAGACTCGTATAATGGTTCTAGTATACTACACGACTGAAAAGAGGATAAAATAAAAATATAAATATTTTTTCTTTTAAATTTGTAACCTCGAAGTCGATGACGCTAGAGATATAAAGAGGTCTATTTATAGAAGTATTTAAAAAAAAGTAGATGAAGCGAAAGAGATATGTAAAGACCGTAGCAAGTGGAAAGACGTAATCTGTACCTACCCCCATGGGAAAAAGGCGTGAGTGTATGTATGTATGTTAAAAAAAACTATATTAATGTATACTGTACCTGTGTTCTATTGGTTGACAGACAGACTATTGGAGATAATATTCAAAGAGTCATTTAGTATTAAAATGATCCAATATACATTCACAATAAGGGTATCAAAAATATTTGTTTTTGCAAACTGAAATATTAAGTGATTGGAATTCCAAAAACGCAAATAAATATAGTTAACGGCGACATGGAACTATAAATTTTTAAGTGAACTAATTTTATTTAAGCATCAATTTTGGAGCGTAAAAGGAAGTATTATTTTTTAACACTTGCAGTGGGAAAACTTTTGCAAAACCGTTACACGTCCTAGGTTTGAATAGAGGGAAATTCAATCAAGGAATTAATAATTTTAAACAATGTGACAAAATCTATAAGGGACGAGATTTTAGACTTTGTAAATTAAATTTTAGTAATTTCTCTGAATATGAACGAAGTGTACGATTCAAGCCAAGTCTATAGCACAAGATATTCAAGCTTTTCTTTTGAACTCTTTCGATGCGATATGTTTTGCCGTCGGTACCAAAAGCAACAAATAGGTCACGGACTAACCTGCACTCTCCAATCCGTGACCCGAGCACGTCAGTGGCTCAGAAATTTTTAACGAATCCCGAACTTTTAATGGGCACAGCTTCATCTGGTGCAAACAGGCCATTACGTTGTGCGTACAAATGGCTGGGCTTCAAATGGAACGCGATTGTTTCCGTGCTACAGTCAAAGAAGTTATGTTAACATCGTTTTGTGTTTACAGAAAACATTTCCGTGTCCTGTATCGTAATTCAATGTTTTTGTTTCGGTTACATATGGCTAGGAGCTTTTGTGCTTCCTTTTAACTGTTGCTTGGTTGGTTGTCTTACTTGCAATAAACTAACAATTAAATATTCTTACAGTGTAGCCCAAACTAAGCGCTGTAAGTTTTGTGTTTTTGAATCTAGTTTAACGGATATACATACATATATTGTACGTTTATAAATATTTTTGATAGAAATATATATTAACAATCTTGACGAAAGGTACAAATGCTCGCATTCATAACACAAATATCTGCCCCCACTGGGACTCAAAGATCCCTTTTTAATAGATAAAATTTTTATTAATAAGACAAAATGTACAAAATTAAAAAATAATAATTCAACCAACCTGTGAAGAGAAACGTGGATGTATATAAACTAAAAATGTGTAAAAATACGTAAATAACTAGAAATATGCGTCAATATATATATATATATATATTTATTTATTTATATATATATACATATATAGGATGAGAGGTAGACCAAGAAAGCGATGGATTGAATGTGTGAATTCTGATATGAAAGTAAAGGAAGTCGATGTTGAGCTGACGAGTGACAGAGGAGAATGGAAGAGGAAAACATGTTGTGCCGACCCTACTTAAGGTGGGAAAAGGGCAGGAAGAAGAAGAAGATATATATATAAATTTATACAAAATTCATAAACCTACCTAAAATATGATACAGCGAAAATAATAAGAGCATAACAACTAATAAGGAAAAATCTCTCTTACTTAAAAAAAAAAACAAAAAAACAGATAAGAACCGATGTCTAGTCGAAGGTAAAAATTGATTCTAAAAATATTAAATGAACTCTTCAGAGAGATACGAAGATGCAATCTGTCAATCTTATCAGGATGATGAGGAAACTCGAAATGTCAGGTACGAACGGATCTTGGAGACATGATCCTATTTACACAGCTCAAAAATGAAGCATAAACGCCTGCAATATGAGCTCAAGGCTGAAGAGTTCACTTGGGAGTACCTCGTTAGAATGGCGCCAAGCATTCCGTACTGTATAGTCTCATACAAACATACGAGGATAGATTTAGTGATGCCGATATTTTCTTTATGACTTTCAACCAATTCATTAACAGTAGTTGAGAATTTGTTCTCAAATAGTATGTCTTTGTAGTCGCATATAAATTTACACACACTTAACTTTCACACACATAACCGCGCAGACATTTTCATATTATTCATAGTACCTAATGTTCTTTTCCACATGATTAATTTTGTTTCGTCAGTTTTATTGTAGTTACGTTACCAACAAATTTTAATATAACAAAGTTTGTCTTTTTCGATGTATGTTTCAATTGAAACTTTATAAAAAATAAACAAAAACTTTGCAGTCGCTCTAGCTTATTAAAGAGCTTCTCCATTTGTTTCAGGTAACAAGTATCAGCCTAATAAATGTAGGGAGAATTAATGACTGGGATATGGCAACACTCGTTTGAAATGGTTATCGTAGTTGAACAAATCTATGTATTGATGTCTTCGCATTTATTAAATAAAATGTATAATTAATATTCTTATTTTTACTACAAACACAATTCACAGATTTGATTAATGCCAAAATCTGTGATGATTTTCGTGTTTGCGTCTTACATAACGACGAGTCTTCGATTCAGGAACAAAAACGTTTTGCCACACGTTGCATACCCCGATGCTACTACACACAAAACATTATTTATCGTCGAAAATATCTGTAAAATATCAGATTTGTTGCAAAAACTCTGCCCTGGAATAGTGATGTACACGCAATCATTACTTTGTCGATATACTAATAAAAAATATATTATTATTCATGAATTTGTCGTGTATGGGGTATCATGTTATTATTAACTGTTAAATTATAAATTTTATAATAGGATTTACATGTTATTTCCTTTTGTCATAGATGACAAGTTTAAAAAATATATAGTTCGTTTTTCTGCCGCTTGGGGCATTGTTGTTGCTTTTTCTGTTCTCGTGGGTGATATTTTAGTTTCTCAATACAAATAAAGAAATCTTACTTAATCAGACGTATCAATTAAAATAACCTGATCCCAATAGGTTATGGGCCCAGGATACGCGTTTGTCGATATTAAGTAAAGAGCAGTTTTACGTTTTAGTTTGTCAAAGTAAAAATAGTTCCGGTTCGAATAACCTAACAATCATGGAGGTTAACAATTCCATGAGAATTGATAAGTTCAGCGGTAACAACTTTCGACAATGGAAATTCCAAGTGAATTGTGCTTTAAAAGCGAAAGGACTAGATATCAGCAAGAAAAAAACCAAAATCGCTGATACTACACAGTGGGAAAGAGATGATGGAATGGCAATGTTTATTATAACCTCGTCAATGGATCTCGGCCAAATCTCGCTCATTGAAAATTGTGAAACTGCAAATGAGATAATGTTAAAATTGGAATCTATCTATGAAGCAAAGTCTGAACTAAACAAAATGATGGTGCACGAAAAGTTTTACCAATACAAGATGTCGCCGACTGAAAGCATTGCTAAACACATATCTAATGTGGAGAATTTAGCAAAACAGTTGAAAGAAAGTGGTGAAGAAATAAGTAACACAGCTATTATGACTAAAATACTAAGCACTTTACCTGCAAAATATAGATCACTACGTCAAGCGTGGTTATCCTTAGATCCAAAATCACAAACAATTCACAATCTTACTGCAAGACTATTAGATGAGGAAGCTAGCCTGACAAATGAAGAAGAAGCTGAGAGTGCCTTAGTAGCTACAAAGCATTCTGCAAAACAGAATAAATCTCAGAATCAACAAAACATGCACCACAGTACAAAGTCGGTCAACAGAGTCATCGTTTCATATGTTACAATTGTAACAAAAGAGGACATTTTGCGAGAGATTGTAGAGCTCCAAAGAAGTCTGGAGGCAAGCCAATGGCATTTACTGTTGAGAGCAGGAATGTTTGCACTCCGAAGTAGAGTCTAATAAGTGGATTTTAGACAGCGGGGCATCTAAACATATGACATTTAGACGAGATTTCTTCTGTGAGCTAGAAGAGTATGAAAAGAATGAAAGCACCAAAGCTGTTAGCTTGGGGAATAAGAAAGAAATTGAAGTGCATGGACATGGAAATATAATGATAAAAAGGTATGTAAACGGCCAGTGGGAGCAAGGTATTTTGGAGAATGTACTTTATGTGCCAGAGTTGCGTAGAAATTTGTTTTCAGAAGGCATGATTACAAGAAAAGGTTATGTTATTGTCAAAAGAAACAGAGATGCCTTAATAATGAAGAATCACAGTGTTGTTATGACTGCAACATTGAAAGAAAACAATCTTTATGAAATAAATATTAAAAGTATGGTGCAAGAAAAATGTAATATAGTAGAATCAAGTCTGAAAGTCTGGCATGAACGTTTGGGACATCTAAATGTCAAAGAAGTGCTAAATATGAGTAAAAATGGTGCAATTCCAGTGACCTTCACAGATGACAACAATTTTACTTGTGAAGCATGTCACTACGGTAAGCAGAGTCGCATACCATTTCATAAGTCTCACAGAGGACAATGTGAACCTGGAAAATTGACTTACAGTGATGTATGTGGGCCTTTAGAACATGAATCCATATCGGGTGCAAGATATTTCATTTTATTTAAAGATGGTGCTACCAGTTTCAGGCATTTATATGTGATCAAGCATAAAAGCGACTCCCTAAATTGTTTTAAAAAGTATAATGCAATATTGAAGAATAAGTTTGGTCATGGTACTCAAATACTGCACACAGACAATGGACGTGAGTATATAAACAATGATTTTAGAGACTATTTAGACAGTGAAGGGATAATTCATGAACGTACAGCACCATACACCCCTGAGCAAAATGGAAGAGCCGAACGAGAAATGCGTACAATCATGGAAAGTGCAAGATCTATGTTATATGCTCGTGGCTTACCATTGAAGTTGTGGGCTGAAGCAGTAAACTGTTCTGTATATTTATTGAACCGAAGTTCATCCTCACAAACAAAGGATGTATCTCCATATGAGCTATGGAATGGAAAGAAGCCCTATCTTGCACACATAAGAGTTTTGGTTCAAAAGGATATGTTCATATACCTGATGAAAAAAGAAAAAGAAGTTGGATAAAAAGAGTATTGAACTAATGCTAGTGGGATATGTGGATGAAAATTACAGAATGCTCAATATTAACACTGGAAAAATAACAATAAGTAGAAATGTACGCTTCGAAGAAAGCAACCCACTAGTGCTGAAGAAAAATTGTGCTTCAATTGACATAACTAATGGCATAGAAGAGAATGGGGTAAATGACATTTTAACATCTCAACAGTCTTTATCCATACAGAATCAAAGTATAGACTTACCAGAGACTTCTATGGATGATGAAAATTTATCAGATACTAGTTACGAAAGCCAAAATGATCCAACATATCAACCTTCTCAAATAATTTCCAGTGATGATGAAAGAAACATTACACTACGACCTAGAAGAATAAGATATGAAGAAGCAAACTTTTGTGAATATGAGGTACCTGATACATATGAAGAAGCTATGAAATGTAAAGATAGTAATAAATGGAAAGAAGCTATAGAGAAGAATTACATTCAATAGACGAAAATGAAACCTGGAAACTAGTTGATAGAAACAATGAAAAAACTGTAACTTCAAAATGGGTATTCTGTGTAAAGAGAGATCCAGAAGGTAATATTAGTAGATACAAAGCTCGTCTTTGTGCTCGTGGATTTACACAAGTAAGAGATGTTGATTTCAAGGAGACGTTTTCACCGACGACCAGGTATGACTCTATCAGAGTTATATTATCTCTTGCAGCTCAAAAGAATTATGAAATTCAGCAGTTCGATGTACAAACAGCATTTCTTTATGGTGAATTGCTGGAAGATGTCTACATGGAGGTGCCTGAAGGTGTCCAGGCTGAGCAAGGAAAAATATGTAAGCTAATTAAATCTTTATATGGTTTAAAACAATCCTCTCGTTGTTGGAATAGAAAATTTTCTTCATTTTTAACTAACTATGGTTTTAAGGTATGTCCTTCAGACAACTGTGTTTTTGTTGGATGTTTCAATAATTTCAAAGTTATTCTATTATTATATGTTGATGACGCCTTGTTGTTATCAGAAAATAGGGAAACATTAATACATATTATTAATGACCTTAAAATTAATTTAAGATAAAGGTTTTGAATTTAAATACTTTATTGGTATGGAGATAACTAAAAGTAATAATTCAATTGTTATAAGTCAAAAACAGTATATAAAACACTTGATTAATAAGTTTAATATGTCAGAAGCTACTCCATGTAGTACCCCTGCTGATAATAATGTTATTTTGATGAAAAATGACAGTAAAAATGTAACAAACTTTCCATATAGGGAAGCAGTGGGAGCCCTAATGTTCTTGTCAATTGTATCTAGACCTGATATAGCTTATTCATTAAATATAGTTAGTAGATATTTAAACAACCCAAATAAAAATCATGTCAATGCTGTTAAAAGAATAATTAGATATTTAATAAAGACAATAGATATTTGTATTGTTTATAATTGTAAAAGTGAGTTAATAGGTTATTCTGATTCTGATTTTGCCTCAGATATTGATTCTAGGAAATCAATTTCTGGATACATTTTTATGTTGCATGGAGGGCCGGTGACCTGGGCAAGTAGAAAGCAAAATACTGTGGCATTATCAACTACAGAGTCGGAATATGTGGCCGCAAGTGAAGCCACCAAAGAAATTTTATGGATTAGACAGTTATTAATTGATATTGATGAACCACAAATGTGTATCACTTTGTGTATAGATAACCAAAGCGCCATTAAGTTAATTCATAATCCTGTATACCACAAAAGAACTAAACACATTGACATTAAATATAACTTTATAAGAGAAAATGTTCAAAATAATATAATAAACATAAAATATGTACAGAGCATGTGTCAACTTGCAGACTTTCTTACAAAAGCTTTACCTCCTGGTAAGTTCATTAATAATAGAGATCAAATATTGAACTTGAGTACTTAAGTAAAATGAAAATATAATAATAGTTAAGTATTGTTTATAAGCATAATAGGTTATGTACAATTTATATATTGTTTACTTAAAAATTTTATAAAGTGTGTAAAACTAATTTAGTATGTATTAGAGTCTACTATAAAATTTAAGTGGGAGTGTTAAATTATAAATTTTATAATAGGATTTACATGTTATTTCCTTTTGTCATAGATGACAAGTTTAAAAAATATATAGTTCGTTTTTCTGCCGCTTGGGGCATTGTTGTTGCTTTTTCTGTTCTCGTGGGTGATATTTTAGTTTCTCAATACAAATAAAGAAATCTTACTTAATCAGACGTATCAATTAAAATAACCTGATCCCAATATTAACTATCAAAGAGCTTCGAGTTAGAAATGTTTAAGTTTATATATTCTTCTAAAATAACTAGTTTAGAATTATACCCGCCCGTAGTTTTGCTTAAGTAAACATTTTTTTTTTGTTCCCCTGAGGAAAATGCATTAAGTTGCATACCCCGGCTGTAGCGAGCCGGCAATTATGTGGGGCTCTCCACCCCAGAAGGGGGAGGCATACCCACTAAAAACCTCAGGAATTGCCTTCCTCAGGCATGTAGGGAGCCCCGGGAACACCAAGCTACTTCCGGGAACCCCCAACCTCCGCTTCCCCGTCGATACAGGGGAGCCCTCCTCGGGGAAGGCTACACTACCTCTCCCGGTCTCCTCCACCGACGACGCCCCCGGCCACGGAAGGGGCGTGATCCTCCGGGTCACTCTTCCTCGCGCCCGCCGGCGACCCGCGTCAGCGCCGCAGCTGTGCTACCGAGCCCGGCGCCGCCTCCTTCGAGCGGGATCGGCCATCTCCCGACTCCGCTCGGCGGCCTCCTTCTGGAGCATCACTGCTTCACCGAAGGAGGCCACAGCCCTCCAACCTCCCTCATCTGCCAGCATTGCCGCAATCAATGCCGGCGGAGACAGATCTCGCCCGATCTCTGCGACCAAGACTCGGCGCTCGGAGGCCCACGCGGGGCATTCCGCCAGCGTGTGCTAGGCCGAGTCGAGGTCGGATGCGCAGTGGTGGCAAAGTGTCGATCACTCCCGTCATATTCGACACAGATATTCACCGAAGCAGCTGTGCCCGGTGAGTATCTGAGTCAATCGGTAGGTGACCTCCTCCTTCCCGTGGAGCCAAGCTTCAAGGTGTGGGAGTAAGGCACCGACGGGCCGCTGGCGCACGCAGATCCGTAGTTCGAGCTGCGCACGCCAGGCCGCCAAAATCCATCGGTGCAACTCCCGCTTAGGCACTTCGTGTACGGTAGCCATTTCTCCTGTACGGTAGCCTCGTACGATCCGTATGGCCATTATCCGCTGCAGGCTCCGTAGCAGTGCTCTGCAGCGGGGGGACCTCGCGCAGTCTTGCGACCACACGGGAGCCCCATATATGGCCACGGATCGCACGACGCCCTCGTACAGGCGGCGAACTCCATCCCTCGGTCCCCCGAGATTGGGCAGCAAGCGATGCAATGCGCCCGCCACTGACTTACTGATGATGTCCGCTGTTTTTACGCTAAAACCACTCCGTGAGTGCATTAAATTGTAAGCCCAACAAGATGGGGGTTAAAAGCTACCAAAATAAGAGGAAAAGTGATCACAGTATCCTGTCTACGAACCTCGGGTCCAAATGGACTATATATAGAGAAATGAATTCAACTACATGCTTATGAATACAATTTGTAGAATTTACTATTTGCTATTTTAAATTACAGCGAATTTATTTTATAATATTGTTATTTGTTTTGTTTTCCTACATATTGACAGTTATTTTGGTGATCTCAACATTCGACATCTTTGTTCATTCACCTCCTATTGATAAGTCTTTTCCTGACAACCTGTGCAATCCCACGGGCATCTATTCTCACATAAACTTTAGCTTAGCTACGTACGCTACAATATCGATCACCGCATTAACACCGCAGGCGTTCGTTTATATTTAGACTAGCTTTCTACCCGCGGCTTCGCCCGCGTGGATATCGGGATTGGGTCTACAGAGGGTTAAGGGTCATAGCTTTTGCCCACGGCTACATATGCGCGGAAGTCGGTTTATAGCACGAAGGTTTTGTCGCGCTTCCCGTGGGACTATCCGTTTTCCCGAGATAAAAAATACCGCAAAACCTTACTCAAGAATCCGCAAAAAACCGCATGAAAATCTGTGCAGTAGTTTTTGAGCGAAGCCTTTATTGCACATCCCGTGGGATCTGTCAATTTTTCCGGGATAAAAAGTAGCCTATTATTTAATCCGCACTTTTATCTTTACGTCTGCAAAATTTCAAAGTAATCGGTTCAGTAGTTACAGCGTGAAAGCGGAACAAACAAACAAACTCACTTTCCGATTTATAATATGAGTAAGAATAGATAGATAAAATCTTTATTTACACTGATCTTCATCACACACTAACATAGCAACACAAAAAGACTCAAATTATATCAACTTAACAATTATCCAATACAAACTAAATTGTGTGCGCTGCAAAAGTGTAAACAGGTCGAACTCAGTGACAAAAATTTCCTCACAATAGGATTATTTCTTTTTATTTTACACTTACATCAATTAGACTAGCCCAAAGAAAGCTCTGTAAGGCTTGTGTTATGGGATCTAGGGTAACGGATAGACATACATATATTATACATATATAAATAAATTTGGCAGAAATATATTATAACAACCATGACTAAGGTACAAATGCTCGCATTCATCACGCAAATATATGCCCCCACCGGGACTTGAACTCGGGACCTCAGAGATGGCGACACCCTGAAACCGGTATACCAACCACTCGACTACGGAGGTCGTCATTTGCTAGTTAAGTACATATAAAAATTATCATATATATGTATACCTTGTAATATAATATATATAATAAAGTTTATATATATTATATACCTTGCTAGTCATGTCACGCTATCGATAACAGTATTGATAACCTCCCTACACCTCTTCCGTGTGAGTGGGATAAGGAGTGCCTTTATTAAATTCTCTCGCATCGCCTGACTAATGCTGTCCAGCTGGCGCCAGACAGATTCCTCCCCTTATTTCCCGAGGATGGCTGAACATTTGGACATTTTTGTAGCTTTTGTCGCGCGCACTTCGTTATTCAATGGATCTGATTCTTTTATTCTCTCGAATTAGCCTCTTAAATCCGTTGTACTACGAGTACAATAGCCTTTGAATATAATTGAATTAGTGGTGTATAATTATTAACGAATTGCTATATTAATAATGTCATTATTATTGCTAGAACTCATCATCTGACTATAGAAGTAATCTTCACCTGAAATCCCTAATAACCGGAATACTAAATGTTTCACTGATTGTGGCAACACAGCAATATTAATATGAATTTGTATTTATGACTTAGATCATTCTATTTAAAAATCTTAAAGAAACTAATATACATATAAGATAAATTCAAATGCAAACTCAATGGGGACTCAAACCCGCGTCTTCAAGAAGCTGACGTGACACCTAAACTATTCGGTTACCGAGAATTATACGTCCTAATTGAAAAATTTCAACTGCATTTTTCACCTTTTACTTTGCAGCCAAAATAGGCTTTATCGCCGTTAATAACTACGTATCAAATACAACTTAACTACAATTACAGATTTCTTCATAGTTAAGATTAAAGCAAGTTTATAAAGGACTACTAGATGTCGCTTGCTTGCCGCGGGGTGCTTGCACCCTCGGTAGGTAATCCATCCCTGCTTTCCTAAAAAAAATTGTCAAAAATTGGTGGGAATACGTCGTCTTTTTTTCACAATAATTAAATTAACTACAACACTATACAATTTTATATACACTAAGAAGATCACGGCGTTCGTGGTCGTGTGAAAGCTGCGAGGTATTCGCACCTCACGGTGGTGTAGTCGATCTAAGCATTGCCAAAAGCACCCTAGAAATACCTGAAAAATACCCCTGATCTTACATGGTAAGCTTTACATAAAGTAGAAGATAAATGATGAATCTTCTTACAAAATTATGTTGATACATTTTTAACATAATATTACTCTTTACTGCACATCAAAACAAGAACAAAGACAAAAATACAACAAATATACAACAGGCTGCTTTGTTGCTAAACAGCAATCTCTTCCAGGCAACCTTGGTCCAGGTAAGAGCTAAAAGATTTAAATAAAGGATGGGTGCAGTAATTGGACTGGACAAAAATAGTTTATAACTATTTTAAGTTAAGGAATCATTGACAGAAGGTGAGCATAGACCATTCTTAAAGGACTGTACGAGTAGTCGGTATGGTGTACGGTGAGATAGACGTGGCATGGAAAATCTAAGGCTTTAGACTAAAACAATAATAATAGGAAAAAAATAAAGTTATGATAGAAAATATTGTAAATAGACATTTTTGTCGTTTGTGTTTCTGTATTGTGTGTGTGTGTAAGCCTATAAACTTACAAAGTTACAAACTCACAGTGAGATTACATCTGTTTTAAGGTATTTACCTGTACAGAATTATGTTGAAAAAAGATGATGAGACTTTTTGATTGAGTTGACGCATAAGTTACATTTTTACTGCTGCAATAGACCACATCTCTGAATTTGAGTTATCACTATCAATTTCAACCTAATAATTCCACGTGATCCTGAGAAAAATTATCTTGATAGACGAACAGACAGACAGGCAATTAGGTGACTCTATAAGTATACTGTTCATCTTTATACGGAATACGGTACAGCACGGAGTACAAAAAAAATTGGTTGTCTGTAGAACTCCGTCTACTGCCGATATTTGAACGTGACAACGTCTATTACATGGTAATTTTTTCTGGGTGCAATGAAATTATTTAAAATAATGTATAACATTTATATTTTTATTACGTTGCCGTGTGGCGTCAGATCGGCCGTTACGCCGTTCGTGGACTCCGTGTGGCGTCAGATTCGGCCGTTACGGTGTTTTCGAGAATGACTCCACGCCGTACCAATTTAATAGACGTTGTCACGTCAAAAAGTATTTTTTTTCCTTTTATTTTTACGATCAGCATGTACATATATTTTTATCTTTCAAGATGTCTTTAAATTATGTTGAATAAAGATTACATTGGTTTTGTTACAGTTTTGTTACAAACATGATACAAGTATTAGAGCTCACACAACAATACAAATACAATATAGCATTGTAATGTCGTGTCCTGTCTTCAAAGCAGCTTTGGATGCTCAGGAGACACGCCTCCGGCTGCGCACTCCACCGTAGGGACTCCGGCTAAATTATTCGAGACAACGTACATACTCGTAGCTTATAGCTAGATACACGAGTGCTTAAACTTGGTCGCTACATCAGTCTAATGTAATTGCTCCGAATATCAGGTAGTCACAATTTGCGCGTACAGGGAATCGTTATTCAGCAACAAGGTGGCAAGTTATTTATGGTCGAACAAATCGAGAACTGAATTTCATAGTTTATAGAAGGTAGAGACAACTCGACTAAATCTTATATATAAAAATGAATCGCAAAATGTGTTGGTAAGCTAATAACTCAACAACGCCTGGACCAATTTGGCCAATTCTTTTTTGTTAATGTTCGTTGAAGTTCAAGGAGGGTTTTTACAATGAGGAAAATTCGAATTATTATCGGAAATACCCTAAAAACAGCCCTTTTATTTTCCAATGCAAACGTTTTCTAACTAAAACGTACAGTTGAATTGAGCTTTATTGTTATTGTATAAAGTTCATATTGCAAGCACTCACTGTTGTCTAAGCAATGAAGGTGTGTTCCTAACATCAAAGAGTCAATTTGCGCTTTATTAACGCTACATATAGTTGAAATTCAATCATATCTATCAAAACAGTGTGCGTGCGTGCGTTGGAGCACAGAATACATCGTTGGAGGATTTAATGTCACGTTCCAAAATTGAATAGCCACAAAATGTAATAGGTCATTTAGACTTTTTTTGCGATTTGGTTGGCTATGCGACATTATCTATAAAATAATTAGGAACAAAAAACTGCCACTGTACAAATCTTTTTGACAGGACAAAGTCTGTCGGGTCCGCTAGTAATAAATAAAAATCCCATAACCAGCTGGTGAATTTATTCGATCACAGGAATACGCTTGAGGTGATAACCGACCTGAGACTGCAGAAATTTTCGCCTTCCCCAAGGTGAAGCTGTAGTTGGTTAGTAATGATAAAATATCAAGAAACAGCTTTTTAAAAGATGTAGGAAACGATTCTCAAATAATACTTTCTGCTGCTTCATTATTAGTCTGAAAGAAACAGCGAATAGTTGGGCTGCATTATTTAACTCGACCAAGAAGAGTATTTCTCTTGATTCATATTAATTTAATTTATTTATTAAAAAAAAATATATATCTTACATACTTTAACAATGTCTCACAAATACTACGATCAAGAACAAAACTTGTAGTGTAACAAAAAACACAGTTACGCAGGTGTATTGGAATATCACTACATGGTATAAAAAACAAAGTCGCTATCCGCCATCTGTCTACCCCTATGTATGCTTAGATCTTTCTAATGCGATGTCGTAAATAAGCACGTTTTTTAACGCTTATATTGCAAAAACGCTGGCTAAACCCTACGAGATAGACCAAAATAATGTACTACAGTATTATCCACCTTAAAAATTTCAACAAAATAGTCCCCGATGGTATATGTCGATCTCTTAGAGATAACCCACCATAACCATTTTTTATCCTTTACTAAAAATAGTTATTACGAAGTGATTACAAACAATATAGCATTATCCAATTAAGTACCTTAATTAAATTGTGCATTTACGAGTATTATAGATCAACTTTCTGCCCGCGGCTTCGCCCGCGTGGATTTCGGGATTGGGTGTATAGAGGGTTAAGGGTCATAGCTTTTGCCCACGGCGACATATACGCGGAAGTCGGTTTATGGTGCGAAGATTTTATCGCGCTTCCCGTGGGACTATCCGTTTTTCCGAGATAAAAAATGCCGCAAAACTCCTCAAGAATCACTCTATCTATTGATGAAAACCGCATAAAAATCTGTGCAGTAGTTTTTGAGCGAAGCCTTTATTGCGCATCCCGTGGGATCTGTCGATTTTTCCGGGATAAAAAGTAGCCTATGTTACTCGGGGAGAATGTAGCTTTCCAAAGGTGAAAGAATTTTTGAAATCGGTCCAGTAGTTTAAGCGTGAAGAGGTAACAAACAAACAAACAAACAAACAAATAAACAAACAAACACACTTTCGCATTTATAATATTAGTTGGGATATGCTTTTTACAGCATGTAATTTAAGTGAACGTTGCAGGATTAGATTTGAGCGTTGAGGGTTCTCCACATGGCCAATTTTATGTCAATGTGCAATAAGGATTGCACGGGTGCAATAAGCATTGCACGGGTGCAATAAGCATTGCACGGGTGCAATAAGCATTGCGGGTGCAATGCTCATTGCACCCGTGCGAAGGCGTGGCGGGTCGCTAGTAATTATTATAATAGATTTTACATCACCAGTCAGTCTGTGCCCACGACTTCGTCCGCGTGGAATAGTTATTTTGAGCATCATATTTATTTTTGCAAACAACCACTTCAGCTGTTACCCACGACTTTATCCGCGCCAATTTCTGTTATTATCTTAGACAATTTAGTTTTAAATTTTTAAAAGAACATAATTAACTTAAAGTACTTCTGCGTAAATTATATTTTTAGTTTTATTTTCTTGTGGCAGAAGATATTGGTTTTCTCCGCAACCCGATCTTGACAACGCGACATATCCAAATTTTATAAAAACGATTCCAGTGAATTAACCTTAAAAGATAGACATATACTGACGCGAACATTTTTTTTTATATCATTTCAAGAGGAATAATTCTTTCATACATATTTTTTTGGTATCTTGAACCGTTTTCGTAGCGCACGCAACGGAAGCCCTCAAAGATTAATAATTTTCCCCGTTTTTTCCACATTTTCCATTATTTCTTCGCTCCTATTAGTTGCAGCGTGATGTTATGTAGCCTAAAGCCTTCCTCAATAAATGGTCTATTCAATTCGAACCAGAAGTTCCAGAGATTAGCGCGTTCAAACAAACAAACAAACTCTTCAGCTTTATAATATAGTATAGATGACAACTAATGGAATGTCATACTACGGATACGGTGTTTCCATTGACTATAAAAAACCAAGAAGGTTTAACAAAAAACTACATGACGCAATCAACAAATCAGAAATCATTAAGATCTTAAGTAACTTAGAATAGCCTCAACCCCTGACGACTATGTATCATGGATCATTAGCTCATGCCGCTGATGAAGCATCAATACCTTTTTACTAATTTACTTTTTCAGGCAGGATAAGCCTGTTCTTTTATAGTACATTACTGCAGCGGTCAGCAATAGAGGCATTGACGGACGAACGTATACATGTGGGCCGAGGCGAAGCCGAGCCACACATACGTAAGTCCATCAATGCCTAGTTGTGGCCAAGGCTTGTATAGTACTTTTCTTAAATAATGCGCGGAAATTATGTACTATTTCAAACTCACTGACCAACAATGAACAAAATTTTTCACGCGCCAAAGGATTCGTTTGTTTTTTTTTTTCATTATAAAACAGGTTTTTTTTTTGCAAGCTAGTTCGATATTTAAATAAAACTCTGATAAGTTGCCTCCTTGGTTTGCCATTTTGCGGAGCAACAAATCGCTCCATTTTTAAAATACACGATAGATATGAATTTACATGTGTATTTATTTGGCCGCTAAAACACGACAGATACGGATTTTCATACATTTTTTGCCGGCCGCTGCTCGCATGTATTTGGCTAGTACAGCAATTTTGATTTATCTCGAAGAAGGTTGTCAAAATAATGCTCAAATTTTCAAGCATGTTTGAGATAAATGCATAACGATCGTATAATAGGCCGTAAACAAATCACGCGCAGGCAACTGCGAGTTCTACAAACATAGAATCAATGATCATTTGACTCCAATTACTGAGACCTGTGCGTTAATTAAATGAACCAGTTGTCTCAGCGATTTAAAACAAACATGATCGAGTATGTACAATAGAACGCGTATATTTGTTCACATTAATTAAGGATGTTCGCTTAGTGTTGGCTAGTGGTGGGGTAAAATCGCTACAGACTATTAATCAAAACAAAGTTTATGTTATTATTATAGTCCTGTACATAACTTTTTTTTTGAGGGGTGGGAAATGCAAACTTATGCACCAAGACACTGCGCTGGCAATGCGCAGCCGTGTGTCCGTTTAAGAGGACCGGCCTTTTGTTTTTTTGTTCCCCTGAGGAAAATGCATTAAATTGCATACCCCGGCTGTGGCGAGCCGGCGGTTATGTGGGGCTCTCCTCCCCAAAAGGGGGAGGCCTACCCACTAAAAACCTCAGGATGGTCTTCCTCAGGCATGTAGGGAGCCCCCGGGAACTACCAAGCTACTTCCGGGAACCCCCAGCCTCCGCTCCCCCGTCGATACAGGGGAGCCCTCCTCGCGGGTGGCTACACTACCTCCCCCGGTCTCCTCCACCGACGAAGCCCAAGAGGACCGGCCTACCCACCAAAACCCCCCCGGGTTCTCTAGGCCCATACGGGGCACATGGCGGGATGCGGTTTCGCGATCCGCCATGTGTCCCGGGGCCGGCTCGGCCAAGAGCTGGTCGAGCCACCGCCAAGGGAGGGACTGTCCGAGAACCCCTGGACAGTCCCCCAGACAGAGAGACTTCACCACGGCGTGCGCGCTCAGCCGGGCGCGTACGCAGCCTCACGGTAGGGTCACTAGACGAGCAACACCTCGCTTGCGTGTGCCTGCCTTCGCCTACCTATCCGTCTACGCCGGAAGGGAGCGGCCTCGACGTCCGCCAGTCCTGTCCACAACTGGTGTAATCCCAAAACATCTCCTCAATAGCTTAAAAATATTAAATCTCAAAGCCTCAAATCATAACCCTACAAACAGCAGCCATCCTTAACAAATGCCGCATTGTTAGAAAGTTTTTGCAAATAGATGAAAACAATATTGATTATTCATCAACTACACTACCAACACATCACATTCTGTAGGCCCTTAATTACAGTCAAAAACAGCACTCACGCTGAGAAATTTAAATGTTCCTGATAATGATAGTAATAATAAGTAGGGAAGTGACGACCCCATCGCCCGCTGGTGGGGCATTTAATGCCCCTTGACTGCCATAAATGCCCCATCAGTGCAGTCAGTCTCCCTCAGGGCAGCTTGTGGCGAGCTGTCGGTGAGTTGCGTCACCGAGGGCACCGATGTGCTTCAGGGGGGCGTATGCCGCCCGCCTCTGTCTTACCTTAACCAGCCGGACAGAGTGGAGTCGCAAGAGCAAATGCTCGAAGGGTTGAAGTGTAATAATGTCATAACGCCGACGGCGTCTCGATCGCTGTCGCAGACACACCTCTCTACACCCTTAGCCGTTCACACCAATGTTGCTCTCTTCGCACCAATATTGGTCTGCTTTTTTGGAGGGCCCATTTAGTGAGCGGCGAGTCACCACCTGTCATATTTAAATCAATTAGGAGGCTTTGAGAAGGCAGGTGACTGGAGTCTCTTCCATAGCCCGGTTTTCATTAACACCTAAATCGAAGGCCACAAATGACCACTAATGACAATAGTTTCTGTGCATCTAACTGGGTATAGTCTTTGGCTGCATTTTTCACGGTGCAGATAGAGATTAGACCCAGTTGGTACACTCCACGCACACTTTCATTAAATTTCGCTTAAATGGCCTCTACGCGTTGGATCTGTATCCCCGCGCAAGCCTTATAAAGGACCGTGTCTTATAAAGATACGTGATTTAAGCTACATAATAATAATATCTGATTTTGAGATTTCTCTTCTCCAGCCATAACTACTGGTTTGTTTGGATCTTGTCTCGCTGCCGGCGGCATACTAGGTTTAAGTTTTTTATAATATTTATGTTTATTTTATATATCTATATTGTAAAAAACTTAAATTTAAGAATATCAATTAAATATACACAATAATAATAATAAGTGCGTAGAGAAGTGACGACCCCATCGCCCGCTGGTAGGATATTTAATGTTTTTTAACTGCCATAAATGTCCCATTACTGCAGTCAGTCAGTTTGTGACGAGCTGTCGGTGAGTTGCGACAACGAGGGTACCGATGTGCTTCACCCGCCTCTGACTTGCGGCCGGGCAGAGTGGAGTCGCAAGAACAGATGTAAATTAAATTCCTAACACCTTAAGATTGAAGGACACGTTATAAATGTTAAATATTCTGTTTATTACGACAAGGCTCGCTTTCATGTAATTACTGCAAGATAGGTAGTTATTTATCTTCCTACACTCAAGTACTATAAATGAACTGCAATGAAACGAAAATGAATTTCTACTGTTCTCAAACTTACAACTCTATGAAAACACGTACAGACCACCGCAATCGTCAACAGACCGGCACAAAATATTTGCGCACATCACTAAAGCCTACCGTGATTCGCGAGAGTCCCCATTCCTATGGAATTCATTAATTAATTTAAACATTCATGCTTAATTATCGAAGTCTTCAATTAAAAGTCCATTTTAATTTGTTGCTTTATTTATTTTCCATTTCACAATCGCTCCGTGCAAATATGGGTCTCTTTGGTTGTTTGCCAGATTCGAGTAAGTTAATAATTAATGAGTAAATTACAAATTTTACGCGCAGTTTTACTATTATTTAATGACGACTTTTAATTCTAATAATTTTCTTTGATTGTGTTATCACTACATAGTATAAAAGAAAGTCGCTATCCGCCGTCTGTATTAATATTAATAACTACGCAACGGATATTGATGCGTTTTTTAATAGATAAAGTGATTGAAGAGGAAGGTTTATAAGTATAATAGCATTGCACCCATGCGAAGCCGGGGCGGGTCGCTAGTTGATAATAAATAATATAATTTACCGATAAATTCAACCTACAGTTTGGCAAGAAAGAATAGTGACAGGTGAAACTTACTATTACATTTGAATGGCAACACTACATTATTATCAAAATGTAGTCTTAATTTATTATACAGGGTGGAAATTTGTAATGCCACCTGGAGGGGAATTACTCTTAATACTGTAGATAGAAAGTTTTACTTAAAGGAAACATTCCTTTATTTTTGAAAAGAAATAAATCTGCAAAAGTTTCACCCTGTATTTTTATTGCACCGATCGGTAGGGTCAATTATAAGGATCAAATCTCTCTAACAAACTTCATAAATCAAATGAAAGGAAAACATTAATTAAGTATGTACAAAAAATGATACACTAACTAATTAATTGTTCGAAATGTGCCCCATTTTCTTGAATACACAAATTTATTCTTCGTACGATTTCATTGCTGGTAGCCTTTAAAAGTGTGTTGTGGTGAATATTATTGATAGTATTTTGTACTTCCACTCTCAATTCGTTGACATTAGCATACGATTTAATGTAAATTTGATCTTTTACATAGCCCCACAAAAAAAATCTAAAGGGGTGAGATCTGGTGATCTTGCAGGCCATCTGATTGTGCCGTTTGTACCAATCCATGTATTAAAATGGTTATTAATCCAGGCAGTAGTGATTCTGCTGTTATGGGCTGGAGCACCATCTTGCTGTAGAATTATTTGGTTTCGCTCTTCATCGGGAAACCATTTAACTCATTTCTTAATAAATCCAATATTTCTAAATACTTTACAGTGTTTAGGTGACCTTCGTACACATGGACTAACACAACCATATTTCTCATAATTCCGCACCAAACGTTGAAAGAAAATCTTACTTGACTGTTAGTTTCGTGAACACGAAGAGGATTCACTTTAGATCAATAGTGGTTATTGCGGCGATTGTACATGCCGTTATTACTGAAGTTGGTTTCGTCGGACCATACAATGTTACTCAAAAAATTAGGCCTGACATACGAGAAAGGCCTGACATAAGAGAAAATCCTGTATAAAAATATTCAATTTATTCTGCTGTCTATGTAGTCGTATATTTTCAAATAACACGATTCAAAATGATGTTAGGCAACGTGATATATTAAGATATTTGCTTTAATTACCCATAAATTATTTCGGACAAAATAGTACCAAACCAATCTGTATTTGGAGAAATATAAATATATTCATTGCGTTATATAATATTTTTCTATATATATTTTAAACACTTTAATGGTATAATTTCGGTTATTACCATCGTATATAATCAAAGTCAAGGTTATAATAAATTGTAGAGTAAAGTAGAGTAAAGGTAATTATAAAGTAAGTGACTATCTAAATGATCACACTATTTGGGAATAGGGACACTATTCATAGAGCCATGTTTGGTAACAACATTATTTATAATATTGTATTATTTTTATATGTGTATGTAAACATACATACGACTGTAATCGTATTAGGTATGATTGTATCTTATACTATATTGTATTTTTATATTATATTATTATAATTATTAACTTTGAAAACAGGAGATAAAAAATAGACCTTCAGAGTTTCTTGCCTGTTCTTCTCGAGAAGGCTCTCCCAATTTCCGAACAGGTGTGGAGTCAATATTTTTTTTTCCTTATTCGTACGTACGGACAAGGTTTTTGTTTTTGTTTAAGCTTTTTTTTTGTTTTCTCTGTTGACGTCAATAAGTGCCTGTAAAGGTCTATGTTGAGTAAAGATTATTTTGATTTTGATTTTGTACTTTTATAATTATTTTATTAGTAGCTTTGGTGTGGCCGACGATTTGATGAAGGCGCTGGACGGTAGCAGCTCAAGAGAGGGCGTTTATTGACTGAATACACAGTGATACTTTTATTATTAATCTCATATCTATCCCCACTGATGGGCATAAGCCTGCTCTTTGTTGGATCACTTAGGTCTTCTCGAAGTCACATCCACTTATCGTACGAATTTCTTCGCAGGTGTATGCAGGTTGCTTCAGGACTGTTGGATAAATTTATATATGACATTCGAATGAAATACATGAACCAATCCTAGCAGGACCGATCTTCGTAATTAAAATTTGTTTTTATTCAACTAACTTTTCTGAAATATTGTTCGAATTTTATCACTATCTCCAACGAAGTCTGTAAGAATTTCTGCGCGTCGGGACATTAACATCTAATGAGATCAAAATTAAGTGAATGCACTTAAGTTAATTAAATTTTCTTCACGGAGTAGGTACTTCTGTGGGACTGAAGCCTCGAGTAGTTAAACCTGTTAGTTGTGACTTGTGAAATACGGCCACTGCTTCTGTCAATTTCAGTGAAATGCTGAAGTCACTTTGAGGGTAACGAATATAATCGCTATAAATGAATGATTCTTGTATGTCTGTCTGTTACGTTTTTACATCAAAATGACTGCATCAATATAATTAAAATTTGTTATAAAGATAGTTAACTATAAATTTATAACTTTCGTTTCTATTTCCTTTACTTCTGCTACATGACATTATCTTATGCCAAATTGTATGATTCCAGGTCAAAGTTTTAATTCATATCAAAACGTGATATAAACGTAATATAAAAAGCGTACTTTTTGATTAAGTTGACGTATAAGTTTTTTTTTACTGAACAACTGACAACGTAAAATACAAAAAAAAACATTTTTGACAGCGTAAAATACATGTCGGCAAAATTGAAACTGCTTTAACTACCGAGGCACAGCGTAACTTTACCATGTCGGCAAAATTGAAACTGCTTTAACTACCGAGTCACAGCGTAACTTTACCATGTCGGCCAAATTGAAACTGCTTTAACTACCGAGGCACAGCGTAACTTTACCAAGTCGGCAAAATTGAAACTGCTTTAACTACCGAGGCACAGCGTAACTTTACCATGACAACTGTGACGCTAATATCGCCATCTGGTCGGTATGTCGACGGAACGCGCTTGCCGGCAAAACTGAAGCTGATTTGACTACCGAGGCACAGCGCGACTTTACCGTGTTACCTGGGGCGCTGGTAACGCCTTCCATTCGACATGTGGATAGAACGCGTTAAAGAAACGTTGGAGCGAACACGGGGCAGTCTGGGTTCAGCACGTGTTCGGTGCGCATGCACGATACTCCTACGGATCTTTGCCTGCGGTTGATTCTTGCAATCAAATCGTTATTCCGCCATGTCTGAGTCGCACGAAATGACGGAGTATTTGCTTCGACATACAAAACATATTTTAGAAAGCGTAAAATACAAAACATATTTTTGACAGCGTAAAATACAAAACATATTTTTGACAGCGTAAAATACAAAACATATTTCTGACAGCGTAAATTACAAAACATATTTTTGACAGCGTAAAGCACAGCGCCGACTATAGGATTTAAACCGTTTTTAACCCTTAACTAGGCGCATTAAAAAAATCACCCAATTAGGCGCATGGGGTCTTGAGTGACCCCAAAAAAACATTGGGAAAGGAATACCAAAAAGAAATAAAAATTAATGTATTTTATAGTCATTAATAAAGTTCTTTAATATTATTAACTTAAAGAAACGAAAACAAACCTGGAACATTATATTTAATATAAAAAATAAGAAAAATGTAACCTCTCTTTAAAACTACTTTTTTTGGCATGGCCGAGATCAACATAAAAATAAAAATTAATCAGTCTCATCAGCGGAATCTTCTGCTCTGCATCCGATGCAGTAAACCCTCGAGTGTTGCTGACAAACAAATTTATGACACTTGAAGCATTTTGTTGGCACTTTTTTGTCGTTCTTTCTAGGGCACGATGAACAGCGCCCGCGTTTAGCTGTCGATTGTTGGACTGCCTCTTCCATATCATGAACTTCACGGAGCCGTTTTTTTGTTGTCATTGGTACAGCACGTAGTTGTATGCGACGTTTTTGATAATCTTCCACAAGTGCTGCTGCCAATTTCTTTAAAAAAATCCGTCTCGTATGTGTGATACTCTTATCAGTATTCGCTTTGTGTATGACAAATGCGTTGATGCCAGAAATATTTATAAGGTGAAAAAATACAGCCAGTGGCCATCTTTTTGTTCTTCTTCCAACATTATAATTGCTGCAAAGTTGGTCATTACAATCCACGGCACCTTTGGTACTATTGTAATAAGTGATTATTTCTGGTTTCTGAGCACTGGCTGTTGTTTCGTCAATGGCGTTATCATTGTGCATGGTGGAAAGTAAAACAACAGCTTTCTTTGGCTTTGGAACATATGAGACTAAAGTCATTTGATCATGAAATCCGAAAACGGAACTATATGTTGGTCTATTTTTGTTTGGCAAAAATTCAGTTGGGATGTCAGGCTTCCTTTTATTCAATGTACCAACAAGAGTCAATTTATATTCAGGCGTAAGCAACTCCTTAGCCAGTTTTGTACTTGTGTACCAATTGTCAGTAGTTATGTTTCGACCGCTGCGTTTTATTGGTTCAACTAGACGTTTTACAATCTCATCTGGAGAATTGGATATCTGATATTCTCCATCTGGTTGTTTTCCGGAATAAACTTCAAATTTGCACAAGTAATATGTTTTCGAGTCAACCATGGCTTGGACTTTTATTCCGTACTTGTTAGGTTTATTAGGCATATAAACCTTCCCTCTAAAGCGACCACGAAAACCAATCAACTGTTCATCGATGGTTACATTCTCGCCGGGGCAATAAGCAGCTAAAAACTTATTCTCTATAATTTGACACAAATATCTTATCGCTGCCATATTATCAATTTTTAGTCTTTCCTCTCGATCTGACGTATTATCAAACCGTAGACATCTCAACAAAAATAGAAAACGTTTATAGGACATTGTTAGCCGAAACATTTCTACGCCTGATCCATCTTGTGCCCATAAATCAAGATAATTCAAGTGCGACCCTTTTAGGACTCCAGCCATAATCAGTAAGCCCAAAAATGCATTCATTTCCGTATCGTCAGTAGGGAGTGCATCACGATCTCTTCGGAACTTTTCGTTTATTTTAGCAATATATAAATTTGTATTTGTGACCAAAAGTTCATATAACATTACTGTCGAAGAACAATTGGAAGCATTCAAGGGAGATTTGGCGTTTCTTGCATAATCTTTGACTCCCGGTAAGTGAAGAATAATATTTTGTGCTCGAGTCCTCACTGCGTTCGATGGTGGCACTTTAGACCATTTCAGTTTCGGGCCATTTCTCTGAGTAGGTATGTCGAGATAAAAAATAGTTACCTTCCAATGGTTCAGAGATGTCTTGAATATCTTCGGTCTCTTCGATTTCGCTTTCTGAATCATGAGCACTATCAATAGCGGTATCGTTTACCGTTTCGTCTACAGAATCCGAACCAGCTACATCTTGCTCTTCATCGGAAATTTGCTCCAGCCATTGCAATATTTGTCTTTCGTTTGACATTTCAAATCAGTAAAAACTGAAAAAAAGGTTAAAAAAACTAAAAAAAAAACAAGAAGCAATTACGCAGTATAGAAATACACACATACAAAGAAAAATAATAAACAATATATTAATATAAACTGAAAGAAAACACAAAAGTAAAAACTTACCTCCGCCAAAAAATGTTACGTAACTGGTCGCATGGGGTCAACGCTCTAGAGAGCAGTGATACGTGCGCACGCGTTGATGTTCTGGACGCGACTAATTCGCGTACCCCGCGGGAGGTGAGGAAGCTAGACAGAGCGTCGGCGCGCTCTAAACACTGTAAAACATGTTTTTTTTCAATTTTAAGGGGCCTGACCCCATGCGCCTAATTAAGGGTTAAGTTGTTATCAGCAAAGTTTTTCATTATTAAAATCTATTGGCATATGTCAACAGTTAAATACTAGTCAAGTACTATATGTCGATATATTATTTCAGACTTCGTAATTGCTATAGATTGCAGAACGAAGAGAATCTCGTATCTATAATGACATCGAACACAATTTTCTGTATTTTGTTCGTTTTACATACAAGTATGCAGATGTTGTTATCATTATTTCTGAGAAAGTGAGGTCTGGACGGGAGCGTTGCCCCACAATTTGCATATTGAATGCTAATAGCAGAAGACGAAAACCACGGTCGGTGGTGAAATAATGCATTAATTATTGAACCACCTAAGAACGAGGTGTTTTGTCCTCGAATTCTTAATGCTTAAATTTGCACAGGTATCTTTTTGTATCCCTAAATGAAATTATATCTATACCTATAAAACAAAGTCATTTCATTTCACTTCATTTATTATGCTTTCCATAATGGTATCACAGTTTTCCTTACTTACTTACTTACTTGCAAATATACTTCCCTAGCTTCCTCCAGTTTCGTTAATACTTTCATGAACGCTCGTCAGTTACTGGTACTTTTGATCTGACCTTCCTTCACTATATCCCCTATTTGGTCCAAATATGTGGGTCTAGGTTATCCCCTACCAAATGGACGAAATATATTGTTATGAGCTGTGGTTCTTCCCAGTAAACAAAATGCGGGTTAAATACACTTTTTAATTCATTAATTAATCTCAATACACAATTACCAAATAACCAACATTAATTAACACCAAACTTGTAACTTCGATCTTTCTTCGCCGAATCGTAATCGAGTACTGAACCTATTGGTATTTTTCCCTCTGGAGAGAAGGCTGAGAATCCTCATAGATGCGACGGCAACCAAGTGCAGGGTGATTATGTCGGACTCCTGAAGAATCGAGGCGGCTCGACCCGAAAAACCTACTGACCAACTTCAGCCTAAGCCGTTGGTTCTATTGACCCAATGGCTTGTCGTGATTAAGCTCTATCGGCTTTTTTTTATTTCCTCAGGAGAGGCTCAGAATCCTCATGGATACCACCGCAACGGCAAGTATCACGGTGATTATGTCGGACTCCTGGCGAATCGAGGCGGCTCGACCTGACAGACCTACCGACTACACTCAGCCTAAGCCGTTGCTCCTATTGACCTTATGGCTTGACGTGATAGAGAGGCCGCACCTCAGGAGAGGCACGGTTAGCGCTGCCCTATAAAGAGGGCATTTGCGCTAGAAGAGGCACGGCATACCAAAATGGCTCTGGCCTATATTGAAAGGCGTGAAACCTACACGTGGCTAAGCAGAAGGCTGCCGAAAAGGGGGTGGCAAAGAACAGCTCTATCGCCCGACACGCTTATATACTCACATGGAGCAATCTAAGCGATTCTATAAAGGGTGCTCTTTGAACTTTCTACAGCCTTCCGGAAAGTTTGATGTGCTCGAATCTCTTCTACGGTACACTGGAAGGTTCCCAATTGTTTTCGAATGTTCGAGAATAAATTTATAATTCGATAGCGCAAAAATATTAAATATTTTTTGTGCAATGTCATTAATTGTCAATCTTTAACTTTGCAGTACGAAAACTGAAGCTATTACGAGCAATTTAAGAGCTATGTTAAATTTGATTGCTAATAACAACATCTGTCAAAGTTTGTAAGAAAATATGTTTTTTTTGGAAAAACATTTTCAAACTTTACTTACTTTGCTTTTGTTGATAGTAGGTTTCTCGTAGAATTCCTTTAGAGCGCCTCGAAATTAAGATTTCGGTTTGCATTCCAAATTTACATTTTATGAGTGCACAAGCCTGGGTCTGCGAATTAACTCAGGTATTATTTAAATTTAAAATGGTGTGCGAGCTTTAATTTATGCAAGTTTAAAGTTGAGCATTGTTTATTATGATAATATATAGATGTCATTAAATTTTCATCAACTACTCTTAAAAGAAATAGTCTTAGCATTCCATGAATTCACCGTACAAGTGACAGTTCTATAGTGCTGAGGAGAAGGGAACCAGCAGCAGCGCCAGGGAGTTAAGACCCAACTACAGGTTCAAGGGCCCATTAATATGCATCAGCACTCAATCTCACGATCCTGGCTTCTCTCTCTATGATGTCATATCCATTATGATATAGCGATAGTAGCCTTTGTTCTAGAAAAGAATTAATGGAAATTTTGAGCATGCGGAGATCTTTTAAAGAGTTTAGGAGCACCTATTTCAACCACGTACAAATAAAAATTAAGGGTTTGCTTGTTATTTCTTAAATTAAAGTACTTATTATATCATATGTTACTCTACAAATTGTAATTGTGAAATATAAAACGGAAGATCATTATTATTATATGCAGTGTATGTTCAATGTAGTAATATAGTAACAGAGTGACAATTTGAAACTACGGCACTATGATAAAAGGGTTTGTCTTCGAAGTTAATGACTATACTCGTGTCGTCATGGGGTTAAATTTGACCAAATTCTTGATACCCCATTTGGAGAATAAAGTATTTTATAGATTATTTATCTTACACAATTCCTTCTATATTAGATATTCTTATAAAAAGACAAACATTTGACTTAATCTCACCAAAGGGAAATTAAAAGGGTTGTCCAAGAAATATGGAATAGACGCTGCACTAGTTACTAGAACCTTAGGTTCTGTTCAAGTAGTATATTCGAAAAAGTTTAGTAATAGAGATCTATTATTAAAACTTTAATTATTTTACGCAGTCATTGTAATGTAAATATGCAATTCTATTTCTCATGCTTGAGGTTATACCATGATGATAGATTGCGGATTTGACTGCTGTCTCTTTTTTGTTTGTGACATTATCCAATAGATGGCAGCACAGTGAGCCACGTGGCGGAACACAGTTGCACATTTGATTTTAAAATGTAATAATTAGTTGTGGCTTGGTGGGCGTTAGTATTCAGTCTGTCGGGAAGAGTGTAAGTCATAGAAGTCACGCTAGTAATCCATTGCCTTAGATAAATAAACAGTCATTTCTAGAAGGTGTTTGATATTGTTTACAACACTAGGTTGATATCATTTTAGAGTTTTTCTTTTTAGAGTTTTGTTTATAAAAATTTAAGAATAAATTCAAAATTTACTTATAGAAAAGCTTATAATATTCATACATCAGACATTCAGAGTTTATTGTCTGTTCTTTTTGAAACGGCTCTACCAATTGTATTCTACAAAGGCTCTACAAGTTGTAGAGTCAATGTTTTCCTTGTTCATATGCAGGTTTTTGTTCTCACACCCTTAAACTTGTTTTGATCTCAATCTGTCTCAATGTTTAGACATTCATAAATTTTCACCTTAAATATCTAATTTGGGAAACTATTCTAAGGAATTTTATATAAATTGTTTGAAAAATCTAAAGTATATAAATAGATATGTTAATTATATGCTGTAATAAGTGTCTGTCATTGCCTGTAAATATTTTTGACCTTGACTTTGGAAGTTATATATGTCCTTAAATCCTATAGGATTGTCCTACCAATGGCCTATAAGTCATGATTTCCAGCTTAAAAATACTCAATGATTATAACATTTTTTGATTTTATCGATGAATTTCCTGAATATTTTATTGAAACATAAGTTGACGTGATCGAATGATTCGTTCTCTCATCATTTTATCCACTCGATTGCTCACTAAAAGATAATAGTTATCTTTATGAGGACATTTCCTGGCAATGACAATATTTTTATCCAGGTCGCATCCCAATCTCCTATCCCTCCATCCTGGCATATCCCTGAAATCACATCAGACGTATGTGAACGGAACTAATACGTAATAAGGAGTCAGCTCTGCTCTAATCGACAATCCAGAGATGGCGGATCAATTGGATTCTCTGACAACGTTGTGATGTTAGTTTCCAGAAATTTCGCGAGGAAAGACCGAGGAGTTGTATAAGTGGTCTTGATTAGATACATAAAATTGTGAGAAGCAATCGCAGGCTGATAACGTTCTATGGTTCTTATGAAAATCTTGATATAGCATTGAAAATATAGTACTCAACTTCACTGTCGGTCAAGTGTAGTAGTCTCCTTTTAATGAAGATATCTTCAGTAGTTATTTACTTTAGTAACATATTAAAATAGTATCAATAATAAATGTATTTAAAAGAAAACAACATTTGATTGTTAAATAAACAAATAATTTACAAATATATTAATTCAAATAAATACAGTGTGAAGAAATAATTACATACATAATGTTATATATATATATATATATATATTATATATATATATATATATATATATATATATATATATATATATTTATAGTGAACTACTGAACTGTATTATATGAAATGGCATGCACGTTTCAACGGAAAAATCATAGCACCTAGATGAAAATTACAGACGTCGACGACAGACGTCTTGCTTCCAGAAGTTAACTTCCACAAGAATTTCACTGTGGAAATCACCAAGAGGGAAGACTGGGCGCAAGGCCGACATAGTGATCCCTTAAATGACGGCAGTCTGGTGTGGTTTACCGATGGCTCCAAAATGGGGGCTAACGTAGGATGTGGCATATATGGGGCAGACCCAGGGTTAGCAAAAGCATAAACCTGGGAAAGTATGCCACTGATTAATTATAATAATAATAAATTAATTCAGACAGTCAGGCAGCTTTACTAGCAATAAACAATAACACACTTAAATCAAAGCTAGTAAAAGGACCTGAGAGAAAAGAACAAAATCACTCTCAAATGGGTGCCAGGTCATTCTGGAATAACCGGCAATGAGAAGGCCGATGAACTGGCCAGGGCTGGGGCTCAAGGAATACAGTTCGGCCCAGAGCCTATCTGTGTTATCTCAAAGAACCAGGCCATGCAATACCTGAAAACTCGCCTTCTTAACGAGGCGAAAGCAGACTGGCACAGTACGTCCAAGATGACACACTCAAAAGCACTAATCGAACCATACTCTCGCAAACGCACTGACGAGCTATTAAAGCTTAACAGGAGTAACTTGAGCGTGATGGTTAGGGCTTGACCGGTCACTGCAAGTTGAATAGACACCTTTACAACATGAAACTTAAGGAAACTGACACATGCAGATTCTGCGAACAAGAGCGTGAAACACCAATACACCTCTTGTGCTACTGTGAACCGCTGATTCACAAAAGATGCAAACACCTGAGGAAACACATCCTTGACCCAGATGAAATAAAAACAATCCGAACTGGGAACATCCTATGTTTCTTGGTCAGTGCCCAGTTAAGGGAGCTACTGTAGGGCCTACATAGCACCTACATAGGAGGCTGGTCACAATAGATCTTAATAGGTCGCAGTGATGCATATCAGCCCCGACTTACACGAATAACAATAATAATAGATGAAATTTTGCGTTAGTTTCACTAGCGTCTTATTAGTGTAATTATTTTTACGCAGCTATTGCAAGACACTGCCATCTGAAAATTATAATCCATTTCACAAATGACTCAAATTTAAATTATAGAAAGAGATGGCTCTATGTGGGCTCAATAGCACCCACCCCTTTCTAACTATACTCAAGTTTGAGTTTGATTTTAGAATACAAAACTTAGTTTTGTTTTTGCGTTTAATTGTTTAGTGTTTTATAATTTACATTGTAATGTATCCTATTCTTGAGAATAAGATACATTACAATGTAATTATAATTTACATAGTTATCGTATTTTTGAAAATTTGAACAAAAAATTTGGAAATTGTAAAGTTATGTTAATATGTATTTTGAGTTGAAACGCAAATTCAACTGCAGATTCAAGGGTCCATTAATATGCATCAGCATTCAATTTCACGTCCCTAGTTTCTCTTTATACAATTTCATATCCATTACGATTTAGCGATAGTTGCCTTTTTTCTAGAAAATATTAATGGAAATTTTGAATCGGAGCAGATATATTTTAAAAGGGTTTAAGAGCACCCTATTCCAACCACATACAAATAAAAATGAAGGGATTGCTTGTTATTTTATAAGTTAAAGTACTTATTATATCATATGTTACTCTACAAATTGTAATTATGAAATATACAAGGAAAGATTATTATTTACAATGTATGTTGAATGTAGTAATATAGTAACAGATTGACAATACATTGAAATGTATCATATTCTTGAGAATGTGAACAAAGAATTTGGAAATTATAAAGGTATGTTACTATGTATTTTGAGTTGAAACAGTTTGATGCGAGTTAACGAACTACAATTAACTTCCTAGGCGCTCGTAACCGGTAAATAATATATTTGAACTTAACCCAATATATACGTTGGGTTCAACTTGAACTATGTACATTTATGTGCATAGTTTCCGAGCGGTAACTTAAGCCTAACAAAGTTTTATTGCAAGTTACAACAGTTTAATTATCGACGGAGGCATTCCTGACGTGTGCGTACGGACCTGGGACGTGTCATAAATTTCAGGAAAGACAATTTGGGAATACTAATTGTTTTTATCTTAAATCAAACAAATTAATTCGACTTCAAATAAATTAATATATCTAAGCATATGTACATACATATGATTAGGTGTATTATATATGTATATATTAATATTAGTTAGTTAAATGTTGTTTATATTTTAAACATAAAAAATAAATCGAATTCGAATCGAATCGAACACCAGGGGTCTCCACCCTGGTGTTGCAAGTGTCCATAGGCTACGGTAACCGCTTACCATCAGGCGGGCCGTAGGCCTGTTTGCCACCATCGTGGTATAAAAATAAAATATGTGTGTGTGTGTGTGTGTGTGTGCTGTGTGGTGCCGAGGTCAAGTCCAGCACACTATTTTAGTTTTTTTTTAATTTTTGGATAACGTTGTTGGTTGCAGTGTTAGCATGCATATATATAGTAAACTAAATTATGCTTTATATACATATATTGTAACTAAGTAATCACAAATACTGAATAGAGTTGAATTCAAACTGATTAATTTTTTTCTTGTGAAGTGTTGCCGAAACGCTGCGAATCTCACAAGAACCATACATAGACCGCTGCTGCTAATATTGCAGAAGCAAGTTGCTGCAGGGCTGGTTAAAAAAAATACGGGCCTTGATATTAATATTAGATGAACTCTAGGTGCTTTTCAAACACCTAAAGATCTAATACTTTCAGATTTGATGAACTTCGAAATGACAGCCCTAGTCAGCTGTTCACAAAAAGAAATACTAGGTAGCTATAGACGCAATGACACTTAATAGATTGATGTAATATTCTTATGGCCGTTTTCACCAACTTTGTCTTAGCTTAGGCGACTCCTAAGAGACATGCTGTCTCACTCTTTTCAGTTAATACAAAAAGTGACAGCATGTCACTTAGGAGTCACCTAAGCTAGGACAAGGTTGGTGAAAACGGCCATTAGTATACTAATGTAGGGCTGTCGCTGCACAGGATAAAAAAATATTTAATTTGTAGCGCCAATATTTTTTTTACAGTTTCTTCACTTATAATGGATACTAGACATTATTTGGCCGCCCCAGAAACAAATTTAATTTACATAAGAGTTATTGATGGTGTCATGACTTTTTACTTTTTTTGGTAACACGTATAGTGTTTTTATTTGACTGTCGGAATTCTAATTCGTCATGCTATCATAAATACTATTGATCACCTGTGTTATTTTATTCTAAATATCTTTTATTTTTGTAATAGTATAATCTATGTTTAACTAAGTCATTTGTAGTGTATTAGTGTATGTTGTAGCTGCCTTTAAAGATATATTATGTTCTATAGGTTAAGGATTCTTATTGATAATATAACAATTCCTGGTGATCCTTTTTTTTACCGACAAAAAACCAGACAATGCCCCTCAGGGACGCCTTGGCAGGATCTATCGTCGACGCATCCTGGATGAGAGGGTCATCAGACGAGGAGGAAGACACGCCGAGGAGAGCAGCATCACTGCCTGACAAGGTCATGGGAATACTTACGTACACTTCCACGAAATTCCTGGTGATCCTAATTGCAACACATAAAAAAAATATATTGTTTTTTAACATCCTTTTATGGCCGTACGAAACTGTATCTTCCCTCATACTTATATGCCAGTTGGATATATATACAGGATGTATTTTTGAAACGGTACAGTGTATTTTTTGAAATTTCTGTCTTTTCTAGTACTAAAAGCTAAAATGGTCCCATAGAGTTTTTTGATCCCCACATGAAATAAAAAAAAATTTTTGGACTTTTTGCATTTTTTTTACCTACTGTAAGTTTTTTACAAAATCTGTGAAAGCAGTTCAAAATATGTCAAAAAGTTAGAGAAGGTCTTCTAAGAACTTTTTGCTGTAACTGCAACGGTTAAGGTACTTGCCCTTACTGCCCCGTTTCAAAAATACAGCCTGTATATGCTGTATGACTTTATACAATACAACTGAAATGATTACTACCTGAATTGCGTTGTGGGCTACAATATTAGCAAATTTTATTTTATGACTTTTTATTTATTTACATTTATAGTTGTTTGCTGTCCCTTAATAAATAAAATAAAAAGTGGCTTTGACTCGTCTCGGTATCGGTAACTATTCACTTATCTCATGTCTTGATTAATACAAATGTAATGGCCGTAACTGAATCAGCATATAAATTGTCCGCGACCGTGCGTGCGCGCAACGCGTCCAGCGGTCGGCAACGGCGGCTCTGACTGATATTGATCATCGCACCCGGAGCCACGCGATCCTGAGCTGGCGCTCAATATGAACTGGTCTGATTACAACATATTTTTAATTTGGAAGGCACATTAATGAGTCGCCTGCGCATTTCTGTTTACAGCGTGGTTCTGCTGCAAAGAAGCCGTACATTGCTATGATACAGCAAGAAGAAATTACTATTTTTAATATTGTATAATTATCAAAGGATTCATTGAATTTAAAGTTTTGTATATTATTGTACAGCGGTCAGCAGGTTCTTCTCGCATGTAGATATTAAATTACTGGCAGGATTACAAACAAAAAAATGCCATAGTCTTTATCATCAGCAAAACTAGGTACTAGACCTACGGGCAAATAGCGACTGCAGCCCGCTACTCATGATGAAACCTTAATGAAACGCCATATTAAAAATCTAAATATCTTTATTTAACATAGACTTTACAGGTCCCTATTAACGCCAGACACAACGACCGACACAATAGTTATTTTTATTTTATTTTATTCACTAGCTACTAGTAAGATAGATACATCCCCTCCCTCCTCGTCCTCCTCGAGGGAGGCTACAATACCTCCCCCGAGGAGGGCTCCCCTGTATCAGCAGGGGAGCGGAGGCAGGGGGTTCCCGGAAGTCGCTTGGCGTTCCCGGGGGCTTCCTATATGCCTGAGGAAGGCCATCGCTGAGGTTTTTAGTTGGTAGGCCTCCCCCTTCTGAAGAGAGCCCCACATAACCGCCGACTCGCCGCAGCCGGGGTATGCAATTTAGTGCATTTTCCTCAGGGGAGAAAAAAAAAAGGATAGTGTCCACAAACACAAAAAACTGAAGACTACACTACATTGTAATGTGAACATTCCGATTTCGAAATATTAATAATAAACTTTCAGTTATTTGTCTTTATCGAGGCTTTAATTAAAATTTGACAAACATTATTTCGCAATTTTAGGAATACAACATAATCGCAATTCACACGATAACCAATTAAGTCACTTAAAGATACAATATGGGTTTAATTTACACAACCTAATTACAAGGCACAAAATAAATGGCGCGAGTCTCGCTCGCGAACAACTTTGAAATCGAAAGTGGAGTTATCCCGATCCAGACTGGGACCCAGTCACGAGCGTGGTACGGGCGGTTCTATAAATTTTTATTGTTATTAAACTAATGGCCGCCCCCGAGTCCCAGATAAGGCTAATGAAAGACTCGCGCGTGTCTTATTTTTACATTATAGCCTTATCTCGAGGGCTCTTCGGTTTGATGCGACCTCCGCTACGTGATTTCTGACTTACGTTTTCTTTATTCCCACGGTGGGAGTTTTATAAACGTTAGATCCTTAAAGGTCGCACAATAGCCTTCACAATTTGCTGACTGGTAAAACTGTTAACATAATGAATAAATGAAAAAAATACAAATAGTAAAAAATAGCCTAGGGTTTTTTCCGTTGCGAACTTCACGTATATCGATTAATTTTGTAAAGAATTATAAATTAACCGATTTTAGGGACTTTTTAACAAGTTATTATACTTTTAAATAATATAATTTATCCATTATAAGCTATAATAATTCATATCATTTAATATAACTACAAAAAAAGATATGTGTTCTGTACTTTGTTTGGTGTGCCCTATATTCATAGTGAACGGCTAACCACTGATTAACTTAGTGATTCATCAATCCATAATTGTCAACTAGTGTTCGATTATTTGCGCTGGTTTTTATTCAAGTTCTCTTGAATCTTAGAGAAGTTTTATCGTTTTATATGAGTATCGATAGTTGTTGCTCGCAGAATCATTTTAACCTTTCAGTTACCACGACTTTACATAAGTTTCCAGCCGACATAGACGTAAAGCTTTATATTTAAAACTTTGATTAGCACCCTTATTGGAAACGTAACATTAGATTGTAAATATCCATAAACAATCCACTTACTATTACTTGAGCCATCAGGTGATGCTCGTCTGCCACTAAAAAAGCAATAAAAAAATTTAATAAAGTAAAAATATGTTTATTTAATTAATAGGTCGTAATGAATTCAATAGCTTAATATACGTCAAAAACATAGTGAAATCGATAGTAAATTCATGGTGCAGCCATAATTCTACCAGTACCCCAATGCAGTAAAATGGATTCACGTTTTCTCCTTGTTTCTTGTTGAGTAATGAACCAAAAAATCTCACAGATATGAAAGATTACCCAACTAAATAATGTTCAATTAACACTGACTAATCAGAAGAAACTTTGTTGAGTTATACCAAGTTGATTATACACTAGTGTTGTAATGAAAATTAATAAGACGGACGCTACTAGACAGTGACTTAAAAAAATAGTATACGCTTTATTCGTAATTATTTTGTACCCGTATAGTTAAATTGATATTTATTACTTCTATTCTTCACTGAATAAAATTCGTTGTAATCAGTTTTGTTACTAATTATTTTTAATCGCTAGCAATGTCCTTTTCCCTCGTCAGTCCGATTACATTTATTAATCAGCGCTAGCAATTGCAGTAAATTAATGAATACTTTTGAAAGAGAGATTATTTAAATATCTGATTATTTTCGACTATTAATACCAGTAATTCGAATACTCGTTTCAGATAGAATTTTATGGAAATAGAACACCAAATGTAAATCTATAAAAGTTTTGTTAGTCTTAAATTATAAAAAAAGACGCCAGAGACTGATTGATTTTCAAAAAAGACAATTTTTATGCAGTAGATTCCTCTTATGACGTTATAAGACGCTATAGCGTTTTAAAGTATGTATGAAACTTTTTTAGGTTAGAACACTAAAATATGTTGGAAAGCTTTCCTATTGAAAGTTATGTGAGCTTTAGTACTTAAATTACCCAGATCCTTTCTTTAGATGAGGTTTTATTTGTTTAAAATTAATATGCATTGAGTTTTACTGTGATTTCGAAATGTGTTATCATTATGGTAAATAATCTAATAAAAAAGAAAAATTACTACTAATATTAAAATATAGGAAAATAGACCCTGATTTTAGATTAATTTGCAATAATTTTTAATGTTGCTTTTAACAACTCTCAACTCTCGTTTATTTTATTGCAGTGTTTAAAAAATTATTGTCTTAAATATATTACATACAATATATGTCACATATATGTCACGTGCGACCAGTCAATCCGCGTAATACCGAATATCGTCGACCCAGGCACGTCATTTCTGACCCTCCCGACTCATTGACGCTGGCTCTTCAAGCCTTGCGAGAGGCGGCATCTGCGCCGCCATCCCTTAGTTAGTCCATACTTCGCAGCTTGCTGCACATGTACGAGTAGGCCCCATCACGTCAAGGCCGGACCCACTTTGGCGTACCGAGCCTTCTTTCGCGCATATGTCCTCTTCGGAGGGCAGCGCCGACGTGCCCTCTCCTGAGGGTGCGCCAACCATTCCGTTCAATCCGTAGGGCCACTAGGGCCAAGGCTAGGCTGAGTTTAGTCGGTAGGTCTGCTGGGTCGAGCCGCCTCGATTCACCAGGAGTCCGACATAATCAACGCATCCCTGCTTGCCTATTGCGTTGGTATCCATGAGTATTCTCAGCCTCCTCTCCTGAGGAAAAAAAAAAAAGGCCTTGTTCCAATGGGGTAGGCAGAAACCACCCCTCTCCACTTGCTACGATCCTGGCACACTTCTCTTGCTTCATCCACTTTCATGAGCGTCTTCATCGTGCTCGTCGGTTGCGAGTACTCTTGACCCGGCCTTCCTTTAGGACATCTTCGATTTGATCGAGATATGTTGGCCTAGGTCGACCTGCACCGATTCGTCCTATTATTCTTACCTTGTGTATCTCTTTCGTTAATCTCCCTTCATTCATTCTTTCAACATGGCCGAACCATCTAAGCATCCCTTTCTCTATCTTTGTCACTACATCTTCAACTACGCCGCATCGCTCCCTTATCACACTGTTCCTGACTTTGTCCTTCAGATTCACTCCAATTATACTTCTCAAGCTTCTCATCTCCACAGCATTAATGCTACTTTCATGTTTCTTCAGCCAACCCAACATTCACTACCATACATCAATGTGGGGATCAACACGCCTCCATGCAGCCAGTCGTGTTCTTTGTGATACGTTCTGGCTATTCATGAAGTTATGAAGTGCTCCATTTACTTGATTCCCTTTCAAAGCTCTTCTTTCAATATCACCATCACACTTGCCATCTCTCGTAAGCTGTGAAGCCAAATATACAATTCTTTCACTTGTTCTACTTTTTGTCTCTCAATCATAATATCACAGTTTGTCATACATTCTTCTCTTTCACCATTACTTTCGTCTTGCTTACATTCACTTTCATTCCTTTGCTTGTTAAAGTAAATAAATATTTAATTTATTTAAATATATTACGGGTGTTAATATATTTCATATAACGACCGCCACTTATTTTTGTTGAGGCCGTTCTATTTTATTATAAGATTAGCCCGCAGCCTTCGGTTTCGCAGGTTTATTTATCAAGTTCACGACGGTAATGGAAACTGCTATTAAATCACGATTTATTTTCGTTTAAGAGAAAGTACACGTGCTGATTTTGTTGTAGGACACCTGGCCAGAAATAATAACGTTAAACGTAAATCGTACCATATTGTTTTTAAGTGATTCTCACTTACAGATTCTGATTTGTGTCATATAAACACTTAAATTGCTTGATATTTCTAAAGTCTTTGATCTCGCAATATGTTTTTTTAGCTCTTTTTGGTTTTCTGCGGACTCTTTGGTCCGCACTCTTTTTTGTTTATGTTAGTCTTTTTTTTACATTTCCTTATATATTATTTATTCTACAAGAAACATATCATATTTCGATCAGGAGAAAGGTATTTTTCTCCGTTTTGTGGGGACAGATGGTCTTGTCCCCCACAGTCGTATCCCCATCTATATCTATGTGCTAACTATTCCTTAAGACTAACAATGTTTAATTAGTATCTATGATTAATAATTACATTTGTGTGGTTAAATACTAAGATTAATTATAATTTAGAAATCTTACAAATTACTTGATTACATTAGAATTTATTGCTAATTGTTTAAGCTAGTTATTTATTTATTTTTTATTATTACTATCATTATTTTCAATTTGTTATCATTATTGTTATTATACATATATATTATTTGTGATTATAATTTTTACTGTTTCTTAATGTTTCAAACATTTTGACTATTTCATTTTTTTTCCTGTTTTATCTTATTATTATTATTGTTTGTTGCAGCTGTTCCTCTGCCATAAATTTTTAAAATTACTATTTTTACATTTATGTACAATTTGCCATTCTACTCATTAGATATTATTTGAGTAAAGCCCGACTGAGGGCTTGTAGTGTCCTAAAAAATGTGCTTGTAGTACGAATTTCGCAGACCTCCTCCTGTGCAACTTGTGGTCGCTCCACGTCTGACTCAAGTCTCTGGAGGAGTTGCTTTTTGACTTATTCGTCCCGATATTTTAGTGCCATTTTCAAGTTGTAATTAATAATGTCGCACGGAGTCGCCGCCTGTGCTTCGGATATTAATCGTATTATGGCATCATCAGCACAGCGTCCCGTATAGTAGTATGTGCTGGTGTGCCTTGATATGGCGACGACTGCGTGCGGGATGCTGTCGTAGATCTTATTAGGCTTTTGTGACACTCGCACCTCAACCACCGCCCCGCTCGTTAGACCCTGGGATTCGTGGATAGTTAGGGTCTTCGAACCTTCCAAGCTTCCATAACCCTGACTAATTAAGAGGGCTTTCTCGGCTTGGGTGTGGGTGAGATATAGGGTATTATCCATGTTAGGTATTACCGAATTCCCCAATGCTATCCACGACAGGGACCTTATACGGAGGTTTGACGAATATACGTCCCCGTAGATCGACCTGAGGGCGTAGGCTACGTCCAGCGGATTGCGGTGCGTGCACACAAGTGTCGTTCCGGTTTTGATTTGTAACGCAGGCCTTTTTTTTTTTGTTACGCTGAGGAAAATGCATTGAATTGCATACCCCGGCTGCGGAGAGCCGGTGGTTATGTGGGGCTCTCCTCCCCAGAAGGGGGAGGCCTACCCACTAAAAACCTCAGCGATGGCCATCCTCTGGCGTTGTAGGGGGCCCTCAGGATCAAGTATCGCATCTGAGGACCCCTGGCCTTTGCACCCCTGGGTGCGTTAGGGGAGCCCTTCTCGGGGAGAAGTGATCTTGCCACCTCCTCCCCTCCAACCTCCTACGACGTCACCCCCCGGCCATCCGGGGGTGAGGTCCCTCCCGGGTCGCCTCCACGGGCACGAACTGCGTCGGTAACGCAGGCCTGTCATAAATCATTGGGAAGTGGTCATTTCGGTCTATGTAGGGGAGTTGGTATACATCCCCGATCATGACCACCTCCTCAGGCCTCGTTATCTGGGCCGCCATGACTATCGCTCCAAAGTGACTCATCAGGGCCGCATCCACGAAGAGCTTTTTACACTTGTCGCCCTCCCTGATGCCATATTAGTAACACCTCGTTCTACGTATGGGGAACCCAAAATATAGTAGGATTATTTTTCTATTTCTGTATGAAAATCTTAATGCTATTCTCTAAATATTTACCATGTTTGCACATTGTAGCTCTTATAGATACAGAAAAAATTGGCTGTGACATACGGACGGACAGACATGACGAATCCATAAGGGTTCCGTTTTTGCCATTCGGCTACGCAGCCCTAAAAATGTTTGTGAATATACGAAAAATTTCAAAACTTTTAGGTTTAGCTTTATTGATAATATACACTAGTGTTTATTTATTTGACACCAAACACATAATACAAAAAGATACAAATTTATTATACAACATAGCAGATTATATTCCTTTGTATGTTTGTACAGCATGAACGGCACGTAACTAGAGCAGCACACTAATTTCCGAATAAGTAATTAAGGCAATATTAAACTAAAATTTAAATCTTTAATATAAAACTCAAAGTTAATACTTAAATGTGTAGAGTTATAAGCCAAAATCAAAATTAACTTTATTCATATATGACTTTATAGAAAGCTCTTTTGAATCGTCCAATTTTTTTCCCCTACCGCAGCAATTCGAGACGAATTTTTTAGCTGATAAGAAGAATGGGCGCAAGAAACTAATCAGCTTTATCAAAAGTAATAACAACATTTACAATAAATTATGTCGTTATCATACAATGTACATATGTGTTTACAATTTATACGGGAAAACAAATATTTACACTTTAGAATGTAATATCTTCAAATCAACACCAAGCATTGGCATCATTTAAATAATCATTGACTTTGTAATAGCCCTTACTCATTAGCGTCTTTTTAACATGTACCGTGAACTTATGAAAAGGCAATTCAGCTACACTATGTGGAATCTTGTTATAAAAATGTATACATTTGCCTCTATATGTTTGTAGCCTGTATGTTGGAACGGCAAGTTTATTTTTATTTCTTGTGTTTAAATTATGCATTTGAAAATTTACTAGAAAATTAAAGTTAATTTCATATTCACTGCTTCTATTACTCTCTTAATAACATTCGCCGTAACTAGTTTTATTACAGACGTTTATCAGAGACAATTTCGTTTTTCTCGTGAGTCAGATTACTTTTTTTATTAAATTTCTGCTTATTTGAAATCTTAGCAACCTCCTCAACGACGATCAAAGGACACGCCAAAAGCTAATTAGTAATTTAACAAATAAAAGTAAGTACAGAAAAGTTAATGTGTTTGTCCCGGAGCTACCAACTGCACGGCGCTAATTAAAGCTTGGCTTGTAATTAGGTCCTTGAACGTATTAATCCATCCAAGCTCATGAAGCTCATTAGATAAGGACAGTATTGTTTTGTGAGGTTTTCAGGTGAGTGTAATGGACGCATTTCGGTATTCAGACTTTGTAAATACTATCAAATTAAAATCTGGAAGTGTTTATAACTATATTTTTTTTGTAATAAACACTCCAGCTACAGACACGCTTTTGTTGTCATCTCATATAAAATAACAATAAATACATACAAAATCACGCTTGTTCCCCCGAAGGGTTGAGCAAAGGTACAATAAGTATTCACAATTTACTGTTTATGAAGTACATAAAAATAAGATTATAATTATAAAGTACTCAGTATAATAGCAATACTCAGTAGACGGACCGGACCGGACACCTTACAAACAAATTATTAAACTATGTTAAATAAATTAAAAGTAATTATATTCATTCATTTTAATATATGTATGTACATATGTATTTTATATAAATATAAAATAAAAGTATAAAACCTTTGAAATTTTTCTTTCGTTGTCTATTTTTCCCTTACAAGGGTTGTCTGGATCATTTATCAGCGATAAGACCGCCTTTGCTCACATTAATTTCAAATCGATATGTAATATTTTTTATTATGTTTGTGTACTATAGCAGATATACTTAGAGCTATATATATACTTAGAAATTTAATGAGAGAATGTATAATATACATATATATATATATATATATATATATATATATTATATATATATATATATATATATAATATATATATATATATATATGTATTAATACGCATCAACTGGCCCGAAACCTGTATGTATGAAAAAGTGTATATATATACATATATACATACCATTCGATCAATCATTTGAACGTGCAAATAAATATAGATAGTGATATTAATAAGCTACTCAATAAAACATATATTCTATAAAATTATTAAGCATTATATTATGTAATATGATCTTTATAAAAGGCAAGTATCACTCAAAGCCTTTGCATTTCAGTTCAAACATTAGCATTTTTAAATTTCCTCGAACAAGTTTGTTTTATAGGGCGAACCCTTAGAGGTAGAGTACGAAAGAGAAAAAGAATATAAGAAATTGTTGTTAATATCAGAAAATTATTCATATAAATAAGACTTCATCAAGTTTTCTTGTTAATACCTGAATGAGATGGTGACGTTACAACAACCCCGCTCTAGTTATTATGTTGCTTCATATTTCTATGCATGTAGGTATAACAGAAACATTGTAGTCTGAACAGATTCTTGTCGTGGGAACAAACATTTTGGCAAGCTACGAGACTTGGCAGCGCTGCGAGCTGCACGGAGATAAGTGATTTCGACAAACATACCTACTAAGATTTATCTAACGTCTCGTATTTCTATGGAGAACAGAATACAATTTTTTTAGCAGTAGGTAGGATTTAAAACTTAAGGTAGAAATGTGACAGATAACAATTTGAATGTTTAAATTATAGGTTCCCGAACTTTTTGTCATGTTTATCGGTTTTGGGTTGATGCCTTACTTACTCGTACCTTTTTTGTTCCCCTGAGGAAAATGCATTAAATTGCATACCCCGGCAGTGGCGAGCCGGCGGTTTTGTTGGGCTCGCCCCAGAAGGGGGAGGAGAGCCCCACTACTCACTAAAAACCCTGCCAATACAGGAGAGCCCTCCTCGGGGGAGGCTACACTACCTCCCCCGATCTCTCTCCACCGACGACACCCCGGTCACGGAAGGGGCGTGGTCCATCCCGAGTCGCCGTATCTGCCGCCGACCGCGGCAGCGCCACAGCTGTGCTACCGAGCCCGGCGCGGCGCCGCCTTCTTCAAGCGGGATCGGCCATCTTCGGACCCCACTCAGCGCCTCCTTCTGGAGCATCACTGCTTCACAGAAGGAGGCCACAGCCCTCCAACCTCCCTCGTCCGCCAGCATTGCCGCAATCAAAGCCGGCGGAGACAGATCTCGCTCAATCTCTGCGACCAAGACTCGGCCCTCGGAGGCCCACGCGAAGCACTCCGCCAGCGTGTGCTGGGCCGAGTCGAGGTCGGATGCGCAGTGGTGGTAATGTGTCGATCCCTCCCGTCCTATTCGACACAGATACTCACCGAAGTAGCCGTGCCCGGTGAGTATCTGAGTCAATCGGTATACTTACTCGTACCTTATATGGAATACCTACAACTTACAATATCCAAACTCTATAAGGCTTGTGTTATGAGATCTACGGTAACGGATAGACATACAACATATAGACTGTAATGAAGCTAATGCTCGACCGGGTGCCCGGAAGGTGGCTGGAGTTTAGCAACATTAAAATCCCCGAGACGGGGTTGTGTACCTAGGCCCCCTGACGGGGGATGAGTACCTACGGGTAATCCCTGACCAGGAGAATAAGGGAAACGTCTCACCAAGCTTATAAAGTACTGATTTATTACATAACATACATAATAATTACACAGGTTGCCCTTAGCACTAATAATACCACCCCACTGAATATATATCAAACACTAACGGATCCTCACTGAAGGACGGGATAACGGAGACGCACGGGCGTCGTCTGGATGGTTCGGATCGCGTCCCTCTGGCGAACGCGGACTAACCCCGCACCGCCCGAGATGGCTTCCTCCCCTTTCCGCGGATACCGGCGAAGCACGCTCGGATGGCGTCCCTCTGGATGGTTCGGATCGCGTCCCTCTGGCGAACGCGGACTAACCCCGCACCGCCCGAGATGGCTTCCTCCCCTTTCCGCGGATACCGGTGAAGCACGTTCGGATGGCGTCCCTCTGGCGAACGCGGACTAACCCCGCACCGCCCGAGGTAGCTTCCTCCCGTACCCCTGAGCTCCCCCCTAGAGGGTCTAGCAAGTACCAGCTATTGGCGAACGAACGCGGACTAACCCCGCACCGCAAGCCTCGGCTGGCACCCTCGAAAGAGTGCTGGCGACTGGTCGTTGTAAGGCGTTATATAGCAGTCGCTCCCCACCATAGCGCCGTCAAACCGGTCTGAGCTGGATTTCTTGTGCGCGCTGCCTGATGAGCGGCGCGAGTCGCAGAGCGGGTGGCAGCCTAGCATAGCGGGTAGCGGGGCTCGTTACATCCCCCTCTCTCTTCTGGAGATTTTTACCTGTAAAAATCACATGTGATGAACATATTCGATTGACCCTTGTTTCCCCTCTAGGTAACTGGTAATCTTTCATTTCTATTGGGGCTCGAATCAAAGGATGCTATTTTGAACCCTTTTATAATAACTAGTAACTAATGAAAATAATTCTGGGGTGGTAACCTTATAATTTAATCTTGGTGGGTACTTTACCAATTACTGACATTTTTCTTTCAAATTTTAACAAAACGAACCAAATTGCAAATGGTGCGTATCAACAAAAAAAAACTTGTTGCGATTTCCTAAATCTAAGGGCATATCTATAAATTAATCTTTATCGGTCTGGTTTCTAGCCGAACCGGAACAAACACTGTTCTTATAAACTAACACAAAATAACCAAAATTAGTTTCACACATTAAACACAATATACCAATCACACAATTATGGTGTGGTTCGCCTATATTTAGGCAATCTCACTGTCCCGAATTTGCTGCCCCGGCTCCTTTTTTTCCCCGACCGTTTTTTCTTTTTTTTGTTTGAGTGGTCGGTGGACGCTACGAACTCCTTGTATTCTGGCAGGTGCTCGTCCACGTTGAGCACATCCTCCTGTGACGCTTCGGCGTTTTGTCCCGCTGGCGTACAGTTTTTGGATAACATCCCTTCACTGTTTATACATATTTCCTTTGCCGTTCCCGTTATTACATCCTTGCCGATAACGCCGTTAGGCATGGTTTTTGTTACTGGCTGCGCCATTGTAGCGAAATATGCACGAGATTACTTCTGTGGCGGTAAGCGGTTGACTGAATGACTAACTTTCTATCCGTTCGGTTTCCTACTTTCCATCAACTTTTTAGATCTACCCTCATTATTCGTTATATTTTTTTAAATCTTTTATGTGTGCGGTACATGTCTTACCCTTTCTTATATCGTGTAAGGTGTATATTACTGGTGATATTCTTCCGATAACTTTAAACGGACCGGCATATTTCGGCGCTAGTTTTGCGCAGAAATATTTGCTCGCGTCTGACAAAACATGTTCTTTTTTTAATATTAATTCGTTAATCTGCGGTTTCCAAAACCGTCTATTTTTATCGTAATGCTTTTTTTGTTGATATGATGCCTTATTTTGATTTGCTTTGACTAATTCGTAGATTTCCTGTAATTTTCGGTGTTCAATCAGAGATGGCGTTGGGAATTCGTTTTTATCGTGGACGGATCTTAATTCCCGGCCGAACAATAGAAAGGCGGGTGTAAACTTCGTTGATTCTTGCCTTGATGTATTCAATGCGAAGTTGAATTCTGATATGTGTTCATCCCATTTCCTGTGGTTATTCCCTATAAACGCGGAGATCATTGTTTCTAACGTTCTATTTATTCTTTCTGTCGGGTTACTGTGTGGAGAATACGGAGCGGTCAGTTTGTGTTCTATACCATATTTGGCCAGTGTGTCCTTGAATTGCTTACTTATAAACTGCTTCCCGTTGTCACTCAGTAGTGTTTTTGGGGAACCGTACCTCATAATTATACATTCTTTTAGAGCGGTTATTACAGCTTGGCTTGTTGCAGTCCTTAATGGTCGGATTTCGCACCACTTCGAGAATTTATCGTGAAATACGATTATCCACTGATATCCTTTTGATGATCGTGGTAGAGGGCCGATTAAATCCGTTGTTATTACTTGCCATGGTTCTTCCGGGTTATTTATGTGCATTGTTCCTGCTGGTTTGTCTTGTGATGGTTTGTATTTTTGACAAGTATCGCATGCGCGGACATACTTAGCTACGTCGCTAAACATCCCTGGCCAGTAATATCGTTGTGCTATTCTATTCAGCGTTTTTGATGTGCCTAGGTGGCCTGCGGTTGGACTATCATGGTGATCTTTTATTATTACGTTTCTTTCTTCCTTCGGGACACATAATTTCCATTCTGTATCTGTTTTCAATTTTATTCCGTATGCTGCATTTGTTATTTTCCTATACAGTTTTCCATTACTGATCCGGTAATCTGGGTTTTGATCATTTCTTGTCTTTTCGTACTGTTTTAAATACCAGTCTTCCCTCTTGGTTTGTGTAAAACATATCGGGTTTCGAGATAATTCATCTGCTATCCTATTTTGTTTACCGGCTCGGTATTGGACGTCGTAATCGTACTGCTGCAACTGTAATGCCCACCTGGCGAGTCTGCCTGTTGTGTCTCTTAAGTTATTCAGCCATTTCAGTGCTTGATGGTCAGTTACAACGGTGAATTTGTATCCTTCTAGGAAAGCTCTCATTTTGCGTATGCCCCAAACTATCGCTAGGCATTCCTTTTCTGATGTTGTATATCTCGTTTCCGCTGGTTGTAATTTTCTGCTTGCGTACATCACCACCTTTGGGATTCCGTTTTCTTCTTGTATAAGTACGGCACCTAATCCCGCGTCGCTTGCATCTGTTTGTAGGATGAATGGTTTGCTGAAGTCAGCCCTGGTTAATATTGGGTCTTTTGTCAGGATTAATTTTAATTTTTCTAGTGCGTTCTGTTGCTCTGTCTGCCAAACAAACTTTTCGTCCTTTTTCAGTAGTTTTGTGAGTGGTGATGTTATTTCTGCGTAGTTAGGTATGAATTTCCTATACCATGAAGTCATACCTATGAATCTCCTTATATCCTTTGTGTTTTGAGGAGTCTTTATTTCGATAATGGCTTTCACCTTACCTGCATTCATTTTTATCCCGTCTTTTGTTACTATATGGCCTAAGTATTCCACCTCTGGTTTGCAAAATTCACACTTATTTCTGTTTATTTGCAGTCCTGCTTCTCTTATTCTTTTGAATATTTCCCTTAAATGTTTTATGTGATCCTCGAACGTCGTACTACATATTATGACGTCATCCAGATATGTGTAAGCATTTGGTTCTAATTCTGGGCCAATTACTCTATCCAGTAAACGTTGGAATGTTGCTCCACTGGAGTGTAAGCCGAACGGCATAACTTTGAATTGATATAGGCCTCGTCCTGGTACCGTGAAGGCTGTTACTGGTTTACTGCTTTCTTCTAATTTTACATTCCAGTACCCATTTTTGAGATCTAATTTTGAAAAATAGCTTCCACTGTTTAATTTTTCTAGCGTGTCGTCTATCTGTGGTAACGGGTACGCGTCTCTTTCAGATATTTCATTTACTTTTCTAAAGTCGATACAGAAACGGTATTCCTCGTTATCTTTCTTTACCATTACAATTGGTGAACTGTACGGGCTATTTGATTTTTCTATTATGTCCTCTCTGAGCATCTTGTCCACATGTTCGTTTATTTTCTCCTGCATTTTTGGTTTCTTGGATAATATTTTTGTTTTACGGGTTCTGTGTGTTTTAGTTTTATTTTGTGTTTCACCCAGGTATTTCCTTTTGGACTTTTGTCGCATTTTTCGAATTCGTCTTCTAATAACTTCGTCAGTGTTTCTTCTTGGAGTGTCGTAAGGTTGTTGTGTTTTCTTACCTGTGCTCCCTCGGTATCGCTATTTCTTTTTTTCTCTATTTTATTCTTATTTACTTGGAAGTTGTAGCCGATTCTGTTAAGGATATCCATTCCTATTATCATTTGGGTTGCTCCTGGTAAACAGTATACTTTATGTTTTATCTCCGTTCCATTTATTTCTATTTCTAGTGTCTTGCTTGTTTCTACTTGTCGTTCGGTACCATCTGCCAACATTATAGTACATTTATCCGTTGTTATATCTCTTATATCATGGCAATTTTCCATGATTTCCTTATTGATAAATGTACTTGTTGAACCTGTATCTATCAGTCCTTTGTATATTTTTCCTTTGATTTTTGCTTCTAAAAATAGTCTATTATCTTTTCTGTCAGGATTATATGTTATACACGATCTATATTTATTGTTGTTACTTATGTTCTTGCTCTTTTGGCAACAATTTTTGGTTAACCGTCCTAGGGCGCCGCACAGGGAACAGAATATTACCTGTTTTCCCCTGCATTCCTGTTTTATGTGGCCCTTTTTCCCGCAGTTCCAACAGTGCGTGGCTGTATTGTATTCTGGTGAAATTTTTCGCGGTGTTGACCTATTTACTTTTTCCTCTTTCGGTCGTGGTGATTGGTAGAGGTCATAGTTTTGCTTGGACGTATAGACATTTTTGGTGTCCTGGTATCTTAATGGTCTTCTGTTATGCTCATTCCTACTGTGGTAGCTTGTTGTGAGTTCTTGTTTTCTGTATTTTTCTTCTGTGATCCTTTCATAATCTATTGCCAGCTTTATTAGGTCTCGCAGTGTTTCAAAATCTTGTCTTTTGATGTAATACTTACAGTTCGGATCCATATTTTCGAATATTCTTTCTAATCTCTCTTGTTCACTTAGTTTTCCTTGTCTTCTCATTAATGTCTGTATGTCTGTCAGATAATTAGTGAATGTTTCTTTAAATCGTTGTTTTCTTGATATAATTTTTTCTAACAACCGATTTTCATAGTTTTGTGGGAAGTAGAAAAATTTGAAATCTGCTATAAAATTTTCCCATGTTTTCCATTCGCTGCGGTAATTTCGGTACCATTGTAGTACTTTACCTTGCAGTATTCTTGGAATTATTAGTAAGAGCTTAAATTTATCTGCTCCTGTCGTATCGATTAGCTCCTCTATCTTTTCTATGAATTCTACTGGATCTCCGGTTCCATCGAAATGTATATTCCATTTTTCGATAGAATTTTCCCACAATTTCCATATTTTTCCATCCTGTATGTTGTCGGTATTTTCTTGAAAAGATTCCTGAATTTTCTGGCACGTCGTGTTTTGTGACATACTATCGTTTTTTCTCTCGGCCTTTTTCTGCCATTGTATCCTGGTAAACTTCCTCGTGGGATTCTTCGTCTTTGACCATTTGGGTCAATTGACGTCTCAATTCCTCTACTGTTAGGTTTTCTGTTGACTTACCTCTCTTCTCTAATTCTCTTATGAGATCTTCTTTTCTCAACTGGTAAACCCACGACGTTGGCATCTTTGACTTGCCTACCTATTTATCTTACCTTAAACCTTAAATCTGTGTATTGATTTCCTAATGCAAACTTATATGTATTATGCAAACGTATGTGGTATTATTACTATATGCTATCATTAATTTGTCTAATTATATTCTCAGATATCTTATGCTCCTGGTCGTGATTATGCGATATACTAATCTATATTTTCGAGAACGCACAAAGATTAACAAATATTCTGACAGGTGTTCTAACAATCTAACAGTTTATACAGCTACGGATTCTATAGCTCTGAACAGAGATATCCACTAACGCACGCGGACTCACCCGCGCACCGCACATGGATATTCTGTGAATAGGGCAATTTTCCTACGGCGCTGGCTGTGGCGTGAAGCGCTGACAGTTGGCGACCGTAGTATTCCCTATTTTACGTCGAGCTTTATGGGGTTAATGTAATGAAAGTATGATCAGAGATATCCAATAACGCACGCGGACTCACCCCGCACCGCACATGGATATTCTGTGGAAAGGGTAATTTTCCAACGGTGCTGGCTGTGGCGTGAAGCGCTGACAGTTGGCAACCGTGGTTATTCCCTATTTTACGTTGGGCGCCAATGTAATGAAGCTAATGCTCGACCGGGTGCCCGGAAGGTGGCTGGAGTTTAGCAACATTAAAATCCCCGAGACGGGGTTGTGTACCTAGGCCCCCTGACGGGGGATGAGTACCTACGGGTAATCCCTGACCAGGAGAATAAGGGAAACGTCTCACCAAGCTTATAAAGTACTGATTTATTACATAACATACATAATAATTACACAGGTTGCCCTTAGCACTAATAATACCACCCCACTGAATATATATCAAACACTAACGGATCCCTCACTGAAGGACGGGATAACGGAGACGCACGGGCGTCGTCTGGATGGTTCGGATCGCGTCCCTCTGGCGAACGCGGACTAACCCCGCACCGCCCGAGATGGCTTCCTCCCCTTTCCGCGGATACCGGCGAAGCACGCTCGGATGGCGTCCCTCTGGATGGTTCGGATCGCGTCCTCTGGCGAACGCGGACTAACCCCGCACCGCCCGAGATGGCTTCCTCCCCTTTCCGCGGATACCGGTGAAGCACGTTCGGATGGCGTCCCTCTGGCGAACGCGGACTAACCCCGCACCGCCCGAGGTAGCTTCCTCCCGTACCCCTGAGCTCCCCCCTAGAGGGTCTAGCAAGTACCAGCTATTGGCGAACGAACGCGGACTAACCCCGCACCGCAAGCCTCGGCTGGCACCCTCGAAAGAGTGCTGGCGACTGGTCGTTGTAAGGCGTTATATAGCAGTCGCTCCCCACCATAGCGCCGTCAAACCGGTCTGAGCTGGATTTCTTGTGCGCGCTGCCTGATGAGCGGCGCGAGTCGCAGAGCGGGTGGCAGCCTAGCATAGCGGGTAGCGGGGCTCGTTACAAGACATATATATTTATTTAATAGAAATATACTAACAACCATGACTAAGATACAAATGCTCGCATACATGACACAAGCATCTGCCCCCACCGGAACTCCGGTCGTCAAATTTTTATTTTAAAGGTACTTTTATAAATAATGTATATGACTTTATATTAGAAGATAGTAATGATAATGTAAGTAAATAGCTACTATCAATGTATGTTGAGATCCTTTATCGTGAACCCCCATTTTCATTTCATGGACCCCCAATTTTTTTTACGCTGACCTCTTGGTCTTATACCCCTTATATGTTTTCAATCTTATGATTTAGAAGAATTCTAATAGTACATATCAATACATAGTATAAAACAAAGTCGCTTTCGCTGTATGTCCGTATGTATGCTTAGATCTTTAAAACTACGCAACGGATTTTGACGCGGTTTTTTTTTAATAGATAGATGATAAATGATTCTTAAGGAAGGTTTGTGTGTATAATAAATGCATAATATAGTAGAGAAACACTGATAAATTTAAAGGTTTCTAATGTGATGTCGTAAATAAGCACGTTTTTTTGCGCTTATATTGCAAACGCTGGCTGAACCCTACGAGATAGACCAAAATAATGTACTACAGTATTGTACAACTTACAAAAATCCACAAAAAAGTCCGCGATGGTATATGTCTATCTCTTAGGGATACCCACCATAACCATTTTTTCACTGCACCCGTGCGAAGCCGGGGCGGGTCGCTAGTCTATACATATAATAAAACAGTAGGACCCGGTGTGTCTGTACATTGAAGATAATTGACAAAAATGGAGTCAGGGCGATAAAAGAAAACCAATGAAACACAAAAAATTTTTTTTTGAATTTTTTGTCTGTCTGTCTGTCTGTCTGTCTGTTTGTTCGAGCACATCTTCGTAACTACTGAATGGATTTTTATGCGGTTTTCACTAATGAAGAATGCACACTCCCGGGCAGTGTATAGACTTTGTTTCATCAAAATCGGTTCATTAAAAAAAAAGTTATCGTCATTTTAATGAATCTATACTAATATTATAAAGAAGTAAAGTTTGTGTGTTTGTATATTTGTAAGGGGTAATCTCGGGATCTACTGAACCGATTTTAAAAACTCTTTCACCAATAGAAAGCCACATTATTGCGGAGTGTCATCATCATCATCATCATCATCGATTTTAAAAATTCTTTCACCAATAGAAAGCCACATTATTGCTGAGTGTCATCATCATCATCATCATCATCATCATCAGCGGACGGCGCGCGATGGCTTCGGGTTTAATTCCGTTCGCTTTCGTGCTCGCTTCGGGGATTATTAATTGATAATATAACAGACTTACACTACCGCTGAAAAGTATTTGGCCACCTGCATTTTGTATAAGTTATAAACAATATATTAAAAAAGAAAACATATATTAGGTTTCATTGTGATGGGTCCAAAATTTAAAAATGTATTATTGTTATGTCAAAAAAATGCTAATAAACAGTTAAAATATTTATGAAGTACTTAGTTTCATTTAATCACACTCTTAGAAAATATATTTTACTAGGTGGCCAAATACTTTTGAGCGGTAATGTACATAGCTGAACGAACTTTGGACAGTGAAATGGAGGTGCTAAGCTCGAGTGGGCTCCCGATAAATCCCAGCTTCCGCTCGAGGCTAGTGTGGGAGGTAACGACGTCATTAATGCCCGTGTGACGTCATAACTTGCCGGATATCTACCCTGATGACAGTCGCCAAGATGGACGACGATACAATTCTCCATGGCCTACAGTTAACTATACGAAGTTAGAAGCAAATCCAGATTTGAAATTGGAATCCGATGTTATACGTCGGCGTCATCCGAATGACATTGCTTGGAAGAAATTTAAATTTGAAAATGGAATTGACTGTGATGAGTCGAACACAATCATAGCTATTTCATATAATTACTCATATCCTGGTACCGTCGACAATTTCCAAGACAGTCGCTAAGATGGACGACGATACAATTTTACATGGCCTACAGTTAACTATACGAAGTTAGAAGCAAATCCAGATTTGAAATTGGAATCCAATGTTATACGTCGGCGTTATCCGAACGATATTGCTTGGAAGAAATTTAAATTTAAAAATGGAATTGACTGTGATGAGTCGAACCCAATCATAGCTATTTCATATAATTACTAATATCCTGGTACCGCGCGACAATTTCCAAGACAGTCACTAAGATGGACGACGATACAATTCTCCAATGGGCTACAGTTAACTATACGAAGTTAGAAGCAAATCCAGATTTGAAATTGGAATCCAATGTTATACGTCGGCGTTATCCGAACGATATTGCTTGGAAGAAATTTAAATTTAAAAATGGAATTGACTGTGATGAGTCGAACACAATCATAGCTATTTCATATAATTACTCATATCCTGGTACCGTCGACAATTTCCAAATATGTTATTAGCACCGCTGACATTAGATGTAGTGTTAGGCATCAGATAAATTCTCAGCGTCCGCTCGTGGCGCGGTTATGACGTCATTAATGCCCGTGTGACGTCATAACTCGCCGATATCTGCCACAGGAACAGTCGCTGAAACGGACAATGTACCAGCAACACGCAAACGCCATTTTATGTTTTTGTTGAGCAAATATTAATGATACATAAGGTAAAATTATTCTATCAACTACACGTTAAAATTTGAATTGATTATTATTTTGGTAAATCGGTCGTCCATATCGGATTGAGAAAACAATGATTGTACAAATAATACAGTGGAGATGAGAGCCTTGAGAGGAATGGAGTGGTGATGAAGGATAAATTGGGAAATAGTCTGATAAAGGAAATTTGCGGTGTGATAGAAGGTGTAGTTACAAAAATCGATAAAAAAATGTTTAGATAATTTGAACACGTAGAAAGAATGGACGTGACATATAAGGATACTATTAATAGTAGGAGAAATAGTAAAACATTATTATTTTATCTATTAATAGTTGACATTGAATTGAAGAATTGTTCAAAGTAATTAATATTTTAACTTTAGCTAGTCAATATATATATGATAATTTAGTTTTTGTATATAGAAACTATAATAAATTCAATAAAAACAGTGATCTACATAATGTGAATACTAGAAACAAAAATAAACTTGCCCGTTCCAATGTTCAGACTCCATAAAACTAGCTGTTCGTTCTTGGGGAAATGTATATCTATGTTTAACAAGCTTCCGCAAAGTGTCATTGATTTGCCTTTATATAAATTTAAAATCCATATCAAAAATACACTCATGAGTAAAGTTTATTATAAAGTAAGTGACTATCTAAATGATCACACTATTTGGGAATAGGGACACTATTCATAGAGCCATGTTTGGTAACAACATTATTTATAATATTGTATTATTTTATATGTGTATGTAAACATACATACGACTGTAATCGTATTAGGTATGATTGTATCTTATACTATATTGTATTTTTATATTATATTATTATAATATTATTAACATTGAAAAGAGGAGATAAAAAATAGACCTTCAGAGTTTCTTGCCTGTTCTTCTAGAGAAGGCTCTCTTCAATTTCCGAACAGGTGTCGAGTCAATATATTTTTTCTTTTTTTTTTTCCTTATTCGTACGTACGGACAAGGTTTTTGTTTTTTTTTTTTATTATTACTTAAGCTTTTTTTGTTTTGTTTGTTGACGTCAATAAGTGCCTGTAAAGGTCTAGGTTGAATAAATATTATTTTGATTTGATTTGATTTGATTTGATTTGACAACTAAAAGGACATATGTGAATGTTATCTATTAATAGTAGGACAAATAATAGAATACAACTCGATATTATGAAGATGTCGTCGATAAATTGAAAGTAGTCATCTTAAACGCTGTAATCTCTTTCTGTTCTTTGGTTTCTGAATGATCTGTTTCATTCAATAATAGTCTTGTGAAACTTGCAATAACCCCTCACGGCAGCCTTCTGCTTAGGGTGTATATGGGTAGGTCCCTGATAATATGGGTCGGAGCTACATGGGTATAACCTCTTCTAGTGCATATGTTCTCTTCACATGGCAGCGGTCACCTTCATCCGAGCCATAGGATCATTATGACTAACAGCTTAGGCCGAGTTTAGTTGGCAGATCATTTCGCTGAGATCGCTCCGACCGACATAGAATTCAACATAATTCCATGGCACTTGGTGGCGAGGATATTCCGGGCATGTTTTGTTCTTCTTGTGACGAGTTCTCATCACGAACAAATGTAATTAACAGCGGATCGATAGCATACATACAAATTAAAATCACCATATTTCGTCTAATCTTCGAATCTAAATCATTAACTTGATTATACTTGCATTATATTGTTGATTGACAGCACGTTTATTAAATACACCCAAAGCCTCAAAATGGAGCTGAGTACAGTCAGCAAAATAAAAGCGTCTGTTTCCGAAACGTCTTGGTGTACGAGCAACAGAATCCGTCCGCTATTTAAGCACATTTGCATGCTAAGTATCGCTGTCTCTCCGCTCTGGCGATAATTGAAAATGAAAACCCAAATTATGGCTATAACGTCGACGTGATTTCAAATGAATGCACTTAATATGGCGGCGTTGAGGGGATGAATGAATGCACTCAATATGGCGGCGTTGAGGGGACAAATTAATTTTTACAGGCCGTGAACTTCTATGTGCATGAAAAATCAATAGTATGCAATGAGTTAGAGAACTGGTTTACTGTGGTATTTGCACGGAAAGAAGGCTTGATTTCGATTATGCTAATTTATTTCATACTAGCTTTCTGCCCGCGGCTTCGCCTGCGTGGATTTCGGGATTGGGTCTATAGAGGGTTAAGGGTCATAGCTTTTGCTATGGCGCGAAGGTTTTATAGCACTTCCCGTGGGACTATCCGTTTTTCCGAGATAAAAAATACCGCGAAACCTTGCTCAAGAATCACTCTGTCTATTGATGAAAACCGCATGAAAATATGTGCAGTAGTTTTTGAGCGAAGCCTTTATTGCGCATCCCGTGAGATCTGTCAATTTTTCCGGGATAAAAAGTAGCTTATGTTACTCGGAGATAATGTAGCTTTCCAAAGGTGAAAGAATTTTTGAAATCGGTGCAGTAGTTTTGGAGCCTATTCATTACAAACAAACTCTTTATAATATTAGTATAGACTAGATGATGCCCGTGACTTCGTCAGCACAGGTAGTAGATTTTTCCTACTTACAAGTAAGTCACACTTGACAATATTTCAATTGCAAAAATCTACCATCTGTGCAGACAAAGTCGCGGGCACGAGCTAGTGTCTTTATAAATTATATCCTACTAGCGACCCGCCCCGGCTTCGCACGGGTGCAGTGAAAAATGGTTATGGTGGGTTATCCCTAAGAGATAGACATATACCAACGCGGACTTTTTTGTGGATTTTTGTAAGTTGTACAATACTGTAGTACATTATTTTGGTCTATCTCGTAGGGTTCAGCCAGCGTTTGCAATATAAGCGCAAAAAAACGTGCTTATTTACGACATCACATTAGAAACCTTTAAATTTATCAGTGTTTCTCTACTATATTATGCATTTATTATACATACAAACCTTCCTTAAGAATCACTCTATCTATTAAAAAAAACCGCGTCAAAATCCGTTGCGTAGTTTTAAAGATCTAAGCATACATACGGACATACAGCGAAAGCGACTTTGTTTTATACTATGTATTGATATGTTATTCTGATATAGCTATAATATTGTATAGTTTTATTGAAAGTTTAACAAATATTCATCCATACATTACAAACTTATATTAGTAAAGAAAGAAAGAAAAAAGACATTTATTCACGATACAAAAGGCACACTTAGTACAACATACATCAGTTTACAATATAAATTTACTTATGAATACGATCTCAAAAAAAAATAGTATATGCGGTGTGCTCTTCATGTACCGGTGAATCGGATACTGACTCAGCATACGCTGAGGTAGATACCTGCAGCGCTGGTTTTCAGCCAGTACCGTAACTGGCTAACGGAACGCAATATTAATTCGACAAAATATGTTATTATATAATAATAATTGAAAATTCTACTGCACTTTACATATATTATATAGGTAAAAGTTTGCGATTAAATTCAAAGGCATATATGAAGTCCAGAGAGGTTGACTAAGGCCTAATCGGCCTACATTCTTTGCAGTATGCACTAAAGCATGACATTTTTTATTGTTCGTCGGATTTGAAATAGAGAGCTCGTAATTGGTATGTAACTACACCAAATTTAGTTTCATAATGTATCATATCATCAACTTATAATATCTTTCGAATTTCAAATTCGATTACCGCACAGTTTGGTAATCAAAAGTTAAAGTTACGTTAAGAAAAGTCACGCTTTTATTTATAAGCCAAAAAAATAGGAACCAAAGAGAATTTATATGCAAAATGCTGAAACATTTTTGTAAATTAAATATGTTTGGCGTTTAGAAACACTCTGTTTAAAGATATACCATTATAAAAACCTTATTTAAAATTACAACTATTAAATAGAAGTCATACATAAACATCATTTCAGCCAATAGATGCCCACTGTTGGACATAGGCCTCCCCCAAGGATCTCCACGCAGATCGGTCCTGCGCTGCAAGCGTCCAGCGCCTTCCCGCGATCTTCATCAAATCGTCGGTCCACCTTGTGGGAGGCCTACCAACGTTGCGATGTCCAGCATATGCCTGCCACTCCAGGACCTTTCCGCCCCAACGGCCGTCAGTTCTGCGAGCAATGTGCCCCGCCCATTGCCACTTAAGGTTCGCAATTCTTCGGGCTATGTCGGTGACCCTGGTTCTTCTGCGGATTTCATCATTTCTGATTCGATCACGCAGAGAAACTCCGAGCATAGCCCTCTCCATAAACATCAAAAGAATATATTTATTTTGTAAAAATTATATAATTCAGTCAGCCTCGAACGTAATTTTCAACATTACTCACTTGTATTATAATGTACTATTAGTTTTTGAACAGGAATATTCTGTTTAGAAATTTCAAATGTACCAATTGTAAACAATATCAATTTAAATTTAGTGGTCTAGTGGATAATGTCATCAGGTATTGAGGGAAGGTGCAAAATTTGATTTCAACATATAGGCGAAATTCGCTGTTGAGAAGTCTGGTTAAAATTCGTCTGAAGAAATTTAAAGGTTCCATATTAATTTCATAAATAAAAAAATAGGTAAAAAACCGTGGGGCACATTGAAACACACAACGATTGTAGACAAATTGATGTGCCCCACGGTTTTTTTTAGTCTAGTCTATGCATATGTTTATAATTCCCACGACTGTATCTATTTTATTATTTTTTGGTTTTTAGTACATTTTTAGTACATTTATCTTAAACATTGCAATGTATGTTTAACATAAAACCGTTTAAATTAAAAAGTTTTTTACCTATTTTTATTTTCTAGTTTTTAGTTTTTATTTCGCATTTATCCTTTTAAAACCTAAGTTATCCGCCATTTTGTAGAGGCCGCCATCTTGGATTTTAATTTTATATAGTACATTGTATTCTACTGGTTGAGCACTTTCATTTGATACCCATATTGATGGGATTGATAAAACCTACGTTATCCGCCATTTTGTAGCGGCCGCCATCTTGGATTTAATTTTTTTATAGTATATTGTATTCTGCTTGTTGAGCCCTTTCATTTGATACCCATATTGATGGGATTAATAAAACCTAAATTGTCCGCCATTTTGTAGCGGCGGCCATATTGAATTTATAATGATAATGAATAAATATAATTGTATTGTCACCAAAATCCAAAGTGTATACAAAATTCAGATTAATCGGTTGACAGGAAGAGGTGAAATTTGATTTACTAAATTTGACCCAAGAATGAACCGGGCTGAGCTAAATAAAATTTTAGTCTAGTCTATGCATATGTTTATAATTCCCACGACTGTATCTATTTTATTATTTTTTGGTTTTTAGTACATTTTTAGTACATTTATCTTAAACATTGCAATGTATGTTTAACATAAAACCGTTTAAATTAAAAAGTTTTTTACCTATTTTTATTTTCTAGTTTTTAGTTTTTATTTCGCATTATTCTCTTTTAAAACCTAAGTTATCCGCCATTTTGTAGAGGCCGCCATCTTGGATTTAATTTTATATAGTACATTGTATTCTACTGGTTGAGCACTTTCATTTGATACCCATATTGATGGGATTGATAAAACCTACGTTATCCGCCATTTTGTAGCGGCCGCCATCTTGGATTTAATTTTTTTATAGTATATTGTATTCTGCTTGTTGAGCCTTTCATTTGATACCCATATTGATGGGATTAATAAAACCTAAATTGTCCGCCATTTTGTAGCGGCGGCCATGTTGAATTTATAATGATAATGAATAAATATAATTGTATTGTCACCAAAATCAAAGTGTATACAAAATTTCAGATTAATCGGTTGACAGGAAGAGGGTGAAATTTGATTTACTAAATTTGACCCAAGAATGAACCGGGCTGAGCTAAATAAAACCGTTTAAAAAAAACACAAAATTATAAATGTTAACAAAAAGAATCATGCAGTTAGCAACTTTCAAATACAACATAAAGAAAGACTAGACAATTAAATAAATTCTTTGCTAAGGAGATACCTCTATGAAAGCCTACTAAATCTCTTGCAGCCAAGACAGAACGTAAATCAATGTCCAATGCTTCCACAGACAAGGCTGCAGTTGTCTCATTCCTGTGTATTTCACGCTTTTGCTGGACTTAATTAAGTTTGTTATGTCGTTGCCAAAATTTATTGGCTTCGGAGTCGTTGGATGCGATTCACAAATAAACAATTATAAATAAAATAGCTCTAATTCCAAGTTTCCTTGATAAAGTCTTGATAGATTATTTTAAGATAGGTCTTCAAGTAACCTTATATCAAGTTTCATCAAAATCGATTCCAATTCAAACAAAAATTTCATCAACTTTATAAGTTTTGTCTGGCATATTTATTTATATCTAATCAAAAGCTTCAAAAATCTCAAAACCAAACTTCAAACTTCTAGCTTAAAAATGACTTATTTTCCATACAAACTGTAATTCTTTATTTTAACTATTTTACTATGTCCTTGATCAGTCTCTAGACTGTCTCTGTACCAAATTTAATTTAAATTTGACAGACAGAGAATTGACATTACTATGACGATATATAGTACGAAATTTATTCGATTCCTGCTGCTGATAAGATATGATTAGTAAATTTAGTTTATTTATGGTAGGTGAACCCCGCTATGGGGACTTATTACCTGCTGATGCGAATTGATTAATGATTTTTGACTTAAACTTAACTTTAGCGTCAGTCGCATGCGCAGTGGCATGCAATAATGGCGGACTGACTACCGCGGCAGCTCACTTGCGATATTTGATAATGAAGTAAATTAATGCAGCCGTACCTCGAAATCCGGACTGCATAATGACTGCAGCAGATTTAATAAATGTGGTCTCAGTAGGCAATGCTGTTTTGTAAAAGTTATATGTGACGTATCACACTTTCGATTGATAATAAGTTCTTCCCTTAAAACAAGTACTAAGTAATCTCTCATTAACCTTAACCCTATGATGATTGGCGTAGGACGCCGGTGTATGCGTGTTTTCTCGATTTATCTAACTGGTGAGCAAGTGCAGTATGTATCGACTCGAATGTGGTGTTCGACAGGGAGGTTTAACTTCTCCTAGTCTCTTTAATTCCTATATATGTGAACCTTATGTTTGTGATTCTTTCTTTTATATACAAACATCCCTTCTGGTTCCTAGAAATATAAAGTGGGAGTCAGACATTTGATCAAAGTTCAAACATAATATTTCTAAACACTTTTTATTCATGAAATGTGTCTGCCAGACATTTATCGTGAAGATGACTTTTTTGATGTCCATGAGCGGTGGTTACCACCTTCCATCGTTAGAACTATTTGCTAATCTGTCACCGACAATAATAAAACAGAATGGTTAACGATTTATTTATTTTTTATTTTCAATCCATTAACCGAATAGTCATAATGTTTTTGTCCGGAACATGGCGTCATGAAGCTGCACCAACTAATCTTGTTCCCCTCATTCAAATTAATAGAATAAGAGCAATTTCTATACAACAAATTCCTGAAAACTTCGTCAAATAATTTTTATATTATCTAACTTTAAATTATTGTTTAAATTAAGAATAAAAATCCGTTTCCCATACCCGTTTATAGAGTATAGTTACCGACACTGCACAGATAACCAATCTAGTAAGCTCATTTAGCGAGCATGAAAATATTACCAAAATTGTTACAACCGTACTAATTGTTGACTTTGTATTATCGCATGTATCTCGGTCTGGCATCTGCTTTAATCGCAGAAACTACGATATAAAAACTGAATACCTACTGCATTATCCGTACACTACATTGCTTGCCTTGTTTTATGCTAAGTGTGAGGAGCGAATGTATGCAGAGCAATCGCCGCTACCGCGTGGGAAGCAACAAGTGGTCGTCAAAAAAAAAGCTGGCTTTAATCTTGGATTAAACACGGGTTAATTAAAACATTCGGCAGGCATGCGAGGTCCGGCGATTTTGAACAATGTCCGATTTAAATTGAAACTCCTGCGTTTGTTTTGTTTCCCGTGTCTCCGCCAGTTTACGTTGGAGAATAAAGCGTTAATTTACACTTAGTTATGCTTCATTTTTAATGTGTCCGGGGAGCTTTTGGCCGTTAATATGATAAGTAACTGTAAGACTGGAGCTTTATCATCTTACACTTAGGTTTATTTTCATAACTAAACTGGTTGTGTTATCTCTATTTGTTATATTATTAAGCACAGTAAGGTTTATAATAGCGTTATAATAATTGTTAATTAAATTAATCTAATAAGAGAAAACACAGGCACTCTTATTGCTTACTAGCTGTGCCAGCGACTTCGTTCGCTTGGAATAGTTTTTTTGAGCATCATATTTATTTTTGCAAGCAACCACCTCAGCTGTTACCCGATCTTGACAACGCGACATATCCAAATTTGATCACCATAAAAATGATTCTAGTAAGTTAACATTAAAAGATAGACATAAACTTTCGCGGACATTTTTTAGATCATTTTAAGAGGAATAATTAATTTCTTTCATTACATATTTTTTTGGTATCTAGAACCGTTTTCACAGCGCACGCAATGGAAGCCCTCAAAGATGAATAATTTTCACCGTTTTTTCCACATTTTCCATTATTTCTTCCCTCCTATTAGTCGTAGCGTGATGTTATATAGCCTAAAGCCTTCCTCGATTAATGGGCTATTCAATAAAAAATTAATTATAATTTTTCAATTCGAACCAGGAGTTCCAGAGATTAGCGCGTTCAAACAAACAATCAAACAAACAAACTCTGCAGCTTTATAATGGTTATAATGGTGGCTATATCTAGACACACGGAGTCCTTCATCTATTATTGCGGGGAGCGAGAAGATAATAATAATGGCATATGACTTGACTCAAAAAACTTGACTTGTGGTCAAAAAGTTTGTGGACTATTGCATGTAGATTTTGGTGCTAATTAAAACCAGACTATGGAAGAGACTCCAGTCTCCTTCTCAAAGCCTCCTAATTGATTTTAAATTTATATATATTATTATTAAGTACTGCGTCCCAGCTAATTTGTTTCTCACAAAACATCTAGGGTAGGCTGGATGAAATCTCTCTGAGAGATAAGTCCGCCTTTGGACTAGTTCACTTTTTACCTATTAGTATTTTCATTGTATTTTTTTTTTGATTACAGAAATGATCACAGAAGTAAAACTTCACTTACAAGAAATTAGCACTTTACAAGTGCAATCAAAAAAACTATCTCTATATTTAACATTATCTTAAGATCCACAACCGGTTCCCAAGGAAGCCGTGCCATGCACTATTACCTCCCGAGGATCTGATGGCGGCTGTGTTTATCTGATGGCGAGTAATCACGAGATATCGTTTCGCCTGCAATTTGCCAACTGCGTTTTTCATCGTGATTTGTTTGAGAATTTCTTGTCATACGAATTTGATTATTTACAACGGAGTTTATGTGCGATTAAATTTTACTTACTATTGGGAATTTTAATATCAAACCTTAAGTAAGTCTTGACGTATGAAAGCATATGACCAAATACAATTAGTTCTCTACAATTAGTACCTCTACCTGTCGAAACACAGTAATTCTAGAAAGGAGATATTTTTTACTTGTATGGAGAATAGGCCCACTACAAAATGTAACGTTTATTAATGAGACATACGTTAAATAATTTCTTATTAACCCTAGATATTATAAGGAACATTAGCTTGTTTTTATCTAACGGGAATATTGAGAATTAATTAAAACACGAAGATTAAATAACCTAAAAATTCTTAGTAGTTAGTAGCTTTATTTTGATTTATATTCAAAAAGTTTTTTACGTAAATGCTATTTAATACTTTTTTATTCTTGAAAAATATTAAATCATCTTTCATTTTGATTTAAAAAACGTTAGTTCCTTTACCTCAAATCAAAAGTCATTACTAAGTTTAATTAATTGATTTTATTATTCATTTTTACTCATAATATCGTGCAATTGCTTTTAATAATAAATTGATATTTTAGAGTTCAGTAATATCAATAAACGTTGCCGTTTTCTAGTGGGCCTAAAAAAATTATCTCCTTTTGGTACGACACTGGTCATTTGATAAATGGGTTTAAAAGCTCTATTACCTACCAAAAAGTTCGTATGCTTACATATTATAATACAAATGGCAACATTTAATAATAAACCAAATATTGTATTTGAATTTGGAATCTGTCATTTTTGTTTGAATGTTCATTATGTTTTCTTATTTTTGCGACAATCGCTTCTCAAATATTTTAGTAATATTAAAATGGAGTGGGGATGATAATTGAACCGAATCGCTGTGATTGTATTGTACAAAGTAGGTATGAATCCAAATACGTGTTTAATTAGTACTAAAAATAAAATTTTGTTAAAAATATGTCGCTATTCTATATAAATACAAAACCATCAATACAAACAAATTTTACTATGGGACCACATAAAAGATTTGTTGTTCCATAAAAAGTGCCCTATCTACATGGATTTTTTTTTTGTCTTGATCCCATAGAAAAAGTTTGAATAGTGGATGTTTTCAACCCGTTACATTTGAAGACTGTTAAAAATTACCCTATATAATTCTCGTAAGTTCAAATTGCTTCAAAAAAATCTCTAATGAAGCTATATATCTCATCTGGGACCATTGCTTTTTAATATCTATTTGCACGACATTGAATCATGTCTTAGATACTCCCAGATTCTTTTATATGCTGATGACAGTAAGATTTTCATGCCGATTCGGTGCATTGCTGACTGTGAAAATCTGCAATCAGATTTAATCCGACTTTTTGGATATTGTAAGAACAATCGCCTAGAGCTCAATGTTAAAAAGTGTCAAGTAATCACTTACACAAGGAAGCGTAGTGCTATATCTTATAACTATCAATTTGATGGCTCTGTGATTCCTAGAGTTAACTTAGTTCGTGACCTTGGAGTCATGTTGGACAGTAAGCTGTCATTTGCATTCCATTTTGAATTTATAATACAGAGAGCCCACAAAATGCTGGGATTCCTCCATAGAAGTACTAAGCCATTTAAAAGAATTCAGTCTTTAAAAATATTATATTCTGCATACGTGCGTAGCATTGTGGAGTATGCTTCACCAGTATGGTCCCCATCATATGTCACACATAAGGCTCGTATCGAATCGGTTCAGCGCTGTTTCACTCGACGTTTAAACTATCGCCATAAGAAACATGAAAGCTATAAGGAAAGACTTATAGCTTTTGAAATGCACTCCCTGGAGGACCGTCGTATGGTCGCTGATATGAAGCTACTATATGATATAGTCAATGCTACACTGGACTGCCCGGTGCTTACGGCGCGGATCGCTCTTTACGCTTGTAGTATGCGCACCAGGCGAAAGAGCTCACTTTACGCTGGATCAGCTCGCTCAAATTACGCCAAACACTCCGTATTATATCGTCTTATACAAACTTACGAAGATAGATTTTGTGATACGGACATTTTCTTTCTGACTCGCAACCAATTCATAAACAGTATTATAAAGCATTTGCCCCGGTTCTCAAACAGTATTTCAGAGTAGCCACACCCACCCACACACACATACACACACACAAGCACACACATGCATGCACACATACTTCTTCATATTGTTAGATAAATTTCATTATCTCAGATGTACTTATCCATATACTAGTTACCTCTAATGTACTTATCCATATTCTACTAACTACGTACGTCATCTGCTAATTTTAATATGACAAACTTTGTTATTGGCTATTTATGTATTTAACTTGAAGATTGTATTACTAATGTGAAAGCTGTTAAGTTTGCTGAATAAATAAATAAATAAATAAATAAATAAATATAGATCCCAAATCATACATTTTGTAATCCCAATAGAAGCGTACCTCATTAATTTTGCTCATAATAAACATAAGATGTAATTCAAAGTTAGCAAAATCAAGAGAGAAACTGAATTAACAAACTACTGTTAGTTTTTGTGAGCAACCCTTATCTGGAGTTGGCAAGCTACCCGCCACTCCAGCAGGCCAGGTCGATTCGGAGCTAGCTTATAAATAAACAAAATGGTTCCTTAAGACCCTTGCTTACTTGAAACTTTGAACAAGCACTTATTTAAATTAAGTTAGTTTTACTCGAGTAAATTGGTAAATGAATTTCATTTTATAATTACAACTTGATCGCAGATGAACAGAGAGGTCTTCATAGACCTACATTTCTTAAAATGGAAAACCTTTAGTTGTCTATAATATCTATACCGAATTCTGCAATCCCAACTTATATTATAAATGAGAAAGTAACTCTGTCTGTCTGTTACACTTTATCGCTTAAACCTCGCAACCGATTTTAATGAAATTTGGTACAGACAATCTTTAGACCCTGAGACAGAACATAGGCTACTTTTTATTTCGAAAAAAAGGGATGAAGGGGTTGAAATAGAGGTTGAAAGTTTGTATGGGATTTCTTATTTTAAAAGATAAAACCATGAAACTTTATATTTAAGCACTTGACAAGAAATCATTAAGCGTTTGTTCTAGTTCTATTAAGGGTTGAAAGTTAGTATGCAAGTTCGTTAAATATCACGTCATAAGAAACAAAAAATCGTGTTTCTAGCATTTTGAAATGTTTACCAGTGTGGGGTGAAATAGGGGAGGAATTGAAGATAAGACCATGAATCTTGGAATCTTAGACATAAGGGACCAGGATTGACAAAAGCTAATTTAACGCAGGCGAAGCGCGGGCGGAAGCTAGTAGCTTAATAATTCTTTGTTGTTTTTTTTTGCTAGAGATAACTTTAATTCTTTTTACACTTACGTCTTAAAAGTCTTACACTTACCCTGATTACCCTAGCCATAGGTTATGGATCTAGGGTAACGAATAGACATATATACGAGTATACTATATATAAATACTTTAACTGCTTTAATAACGTACTATGCATATGCCTATGCATGGCTCAGTTATGGAATTATTCTGTGGGGAAACAGCTCAGACGCTCTTTCTTTATTTATCCTTCAAAAAAAATTAGTTCGTATTATTGCTAACTTAAAACAGACAGAGAATTGTAAACCATTTTTTCAAAAACAAGAAGTGCTTTCTCTTACATGTATATACATTTTGGAGATATGTAAGTTTGTCCGGAAATATGCTGAGTTTTACACAAATCAAAACGATCTACAATTAAAATATTCACTAAGACCTAGAACGAATTTAAAAATCCCTACTGCACGCCTTAATGTAATGTTCATCTAGCACACATAACGCATCTGTAAAGATTTATAATAAACTCCCTGAAAACTTAAAACTTGAAAAAAATAATATACAATTCATAAAACTGTTGAAAAAATTTTTAATAAATAAATGCTACTATAATGTACAAGAATATATTAATGATAAAATATAACAATGATACAATTTAATAAATTAAAAAATTAATGAATAATGTATAATAATAATATATAATACTTATTTATTTTAATTGGTATAAAACGCCGTCCTCTCTATAAAATTGCGATACCCGACAGGGTCCATAATCTGTACACATAAACACCTTTTGTTAACATTATGGTTGCAATAAACATTTGAATTTGAATAAATATTTTTGATAGAAATAATATTAACAACCGTTTCGTTTAGCGCAGTGGCCGACAGCTTCTATGCAACGGGTCGCGGGTTCAATTCCCGCATGGGATGCATATTTTGTAGGAGTTTGTATGATTAGGGATCGATACTGATGCCAAAAATGCAATCAGTAACTTTTCTGTCTGTCTGTCTGTATAACCGTTGTAAAAACAAAAACTACTCGACGGAACTTAACGAAGCTTAGTACAATTATATTTCATACTCCTGAGCTGGTTATAGTATACTTTTCATCACGCTACAATCAATAGGAGCAGAACAGTGAAGGGAAATGTTGGGGAAACGGGAGAAGTTGCTCCATTTTTTAAGCTTCCGTCGCGTGTGCAATTAATGGTTAAAGCTACACAGAAATCATGTGTGACGGAAATATTCTCCTTAAAATTGTATAAAAAATATCCTACGACAGCATATGTCTATATTTTATGGTTGACTCACAATAACACGTGTAACTCCCGATAACTTAGCAGTTCGAAGTTTTCTGATTATATTTGTCTACTCTTACTTTTGTAACACTCTCAGTCATCCCTAATTAAAAAAATTCGGGTGGGGCTGTGCCGGGCCATACAGCCGTTCGTTTTAACGTGAAACGCCTATGTTAGGGAATCGCTTTTTAAGCAAAAGATTGAAATAAAATCAAGATTGACGGTGTTTTAAGATTTTTTACAAAAAACTCAATATCACAACAGCGAGCTGTCTATATAAGTAAAATATTCACACCACATTTTTTTTTCTAAGACTAATAGTTTTTTAATAATTAAGGTACGATGATATAGACCTTTTCGTTACGGTCCACTTTTTAAACCTGGTACCCGTATGTTTCGGCGCGATTTTAAAGACGTTTCACGTCAAAAGTTAATATTCTTAACTAATATTTTGCATTGCGATATTTTCCAACAGATTGACATATTATATTTCCCTACTAAAATACGAAAGCTAATCTCTCTGTTACATCAAAACCACTAAACCGCGAGAAAGGACATAGGCCTCTTTTTTTTAATTTAAGTTATATAAATATGTAAAAATTTTAAGAAATATGTCTTATGAATGCATGAAATGAATCTTATGAATGAATCCACACGGACGAAGTCTTGGGCTCAGCTAGTATACAATATACCTTAACATTGCGAACAACCTCTTTATAACGAATTTCAACTATCAAGAATAAGTATGCAAACCCAAAACTCTTAATCTTATAGTATGTGATTCATATCGTGACATGTTTCGACAC